>DWNE01003023.1:0-17505 GCA_018249875.1 Cecropterus toxeus | reverse complement strand
AAACATTTTTACCTACGCGATATAAATTGATCTACGCATTTAAATTACGCATCCGTAGACATTTAATTTATTTTATTGGATACTTTTTAAAAATAATCTTCAAATATTAAACAATGATCATAAAAAAAACATATATTTTATAATATATATATACATATATATAAATTATATATCTGCTCATATAAAAACATTGATTTACACGACAAAATAAGAAACTAGTTGCACGTCATTAACGATCAAACTTGTTATAAATATCAAAATAGGGGTATCTTTCAAACATCGATTACTCGGTAAAGTAGCATTTGCTTCTCAATATTTTAATTACAATCAATCTGAGTCACCATTTGGAAAGTTTTGCAATAAAGTTCCTTTGTTTTTTTTACCTTTAATAAAAGTGAATTTGAGAGATCCGTTAGTTTAATGGAGCGTTACGAATAAACAACGTCGGTCGTCGGTTCAGATTCGCAATTACCGATGTTTTTCATACAGGTGTTCTGTCATCAAATATTCTATGAAAAAATTCTATGGCCCGCAATTCAGATTCGTTATTACTAACTTTTTCGAATTAAATATTTTAATGAAATAGTCAACACGTTTAATTTTCGAATCGAATCGTTCACGTTCTTGGGTAACAATGGCGATGGTATTGGCTCTAGATTTTTTGGATCACTTTCAATGCTTTATTATTGTAAACATATAAATAGGAAGTGAAAATCGCACTCTAGCCGCTATTTAAGTATAGCCAAAATGAATTTATATTTGCGTTTTATGGCAATTTGTAACAATATTTATTTAAATTTCGCAAAAGTTTAACTAATTGTTCACTAAATTCTAAAATAATGTGTTATGACATAAAAGTGCGGTAAGTAATTATTTTTAATCGACTTAAAAAAAGATGTTCAAAAATCGGTTGATATATTTTTATAATATATGTACATCAATTATTCTGCGAACTGTGGACCGATTGCAATTTTTTTCAGCAGAGTATACCTTCAATTTGGTCTTATCATCTGATGATTGAATCCCAGGGAAGTCGAGTAAAGCCTTAAATTTTTATAGGCACTTATTTAGATTAATTTGTGATAACTCATCTTCTGCCAATACGATTCTCGTGAAACGAACATTGGGTGTCTAGAATAAAATGATATGATGAATTAATTTAATTACCCTTCAACTCCTCGATCCTGATGATGCAGGGGCAGTGCTAGTCTGGCTAGGCTAGGCTAGTCATCATGGAAGTTAACCATTTAGTTGTGATGGATATGTGATAAGATTGTTAAGCAAAAACATGCGATGAAAAATGTTACCTTATAATAAGATTTATATACACACAACACTAATAATTTGACATTCAACTCTTCAAACCTGATGATGCATTGCTACCGCATGCATAAATTGTAGAAGTTAATCAGTTGCATTTTTATGATTATTTTTTTATTCGACCTTATCGACATCGACTACTTAGCTGTGCCACCGTTGGTTATGTTCTGTTCCCACAGTCCATAGTCTATCGAACTGGCTAAATGGGAAGTGGTAAACTTCGCATCACTTTGATACATTTTTTAGGAACCCTCACATGAACAGTTTCAATAGTAACACCTTTCAAAAATAAGAAGAAAATAATTTATATTTCCGACGTGCACACAATAATAATAATAGTGAATTTTCTGTGTGGGATTCGTACCACAGATCCCACGACTGGGAAGCAGATATTCACTGGAGGCTATCACTGCTATGCAAATATATGCGACATACAAACACGCGTAACTTTAATTTCTATTATATGTACGGACTGTAACACCGACAAAAACGGTAAGAATTACGCTTGATTGGGCAGTTGAAGATGGGATGTGTAGTATACTACGAAAAAAGGAAAATGGCATGCTTTTATCGTACCAAAATGGAAAGTGGTAAAAATAAAGCGATGAAAAAATAAACAACTCTCAGTTTCAAATATATGTCGATAACAAATGGTTTAACTAGGTATTCAAACATAAAAACGTATAAGAAATATTTACTCTTTTCAAACATATATTCGACTTCATATTTGGCATAAGGCTTCTCAAAAGATATTTTAAGTAATTTTATTTTTACAATTTCCAGGTAAAGATATTTTTTGTCGCATTCTCGATATTCATCTCTTTTTACTTATTCTTGTCATAATTCTCATCAGTGAACTATTTTACAAAATAAGCCAGTAAAGACTAATTGGCAAACAAATTCAAACACAGAATCTGATTTTTTTTACCCGTTTTATCCTTTTTATGTCGCACCTGTCCTAAAAATATATAAGTTACATCCCTTGTCCTCGACACTATAAATATAATTCGATTACTAACATTATCTTATGAGCGTTTTATATCAATATATCCTAAGGAGTAAACAAAAAGAAAGCGACTGTATTATAAATTCTGGGTTATTTTTTATGTAACATACTGAATTACATAACACAATTTATTATTATTTTGTCGCTTGCAGTTGACCGCCATATTAATGAGACATTTTGCATCACACGGAACGTACAAATAGTTGTATTTTCTATATTAGACAATAACGATCTATAAACATAACCATGATTTGATTATAACATACTTTGTTGTTTAAATGAAATGAAATCATTTATTTTAATGGTCCCATGACTAGGTAAGTTCGCGGTGTCCTCCTTCCGGCCTGACTGTGGCTGCTCGGATGCCAACAACATGTAGGAGGCATTCAAGGCCGGCCTCGACTTAAAGTGATATCAGGTATAAGCGGTATGGTGAGGGGCTTTTTGACGAAAAAAACATTAGTTGTTTGGAGCAATAGCAATCTCAAACTGTAATCCTGACACTGCTAGTATGGTTTTTAACCAAGATCATTTTAAAAGTATAAAAGTATAAAAGAAATTATACAGTACAGTTACAGTACAGTTAGTGCCGACGTTGACGATCCACGAACATCGTTATAATTATATCCTTTTTCTAAATTGCGCGTACGAAGTTGTCGATTCTTACTTGTCCTTAAAAAGGCACACATTTTTATTGCATATTTGTATATTTATATTTTTAACCGACTTCTTCTTTATACTATTATTAATATATTGGCATAGAAAGTAAAAACAAAACGCGATATTGGCGTGTTGGCAAACGATTCGTTTTCAATTGTTACTAGATAAAGTAAGCGACGAATAGACAACATTATATCCATGTAACACAAATCATAATAGTAAAACCGTTTTAAGCAATAGCAAAGAACTATTAATATCAGACTCGCACAAGCGTTACTAATAGCTTATTGTTACATATACCTCTAGCTCTGGCCCGCGACTTCGTCCGCAAAAACTATAGTATAACCAGGGGGGTAGCTACCGCCGTATCTGCCGTATCATTTATACGGGGCCCCCGGACAACGGGGGCCCCCAACATGCGTAAATAAAAAATAATAAAAAATTCCCACATTTTGACAGATAGATAATTATGATAAATAAATATTTATTTAATTTTTTTGCAAATATTTTTTTTCTTTTGTGAAAAATTTTCACTCTTCCTAAGGGCCCCACACAATTTTATACGGGGGCCCCGTCAAAGCACGCTACGCCACTGCTTATAGTTAATGACAAAACTAGCTGTCCCACGCAGTTTCACCGTTTATTAGAGAACAATCTATTATAAACAAACATAGCGTGATGTTATATAGCCTGAAGCCTTCCATGATAAATTTATTATTCAAAACAAAAATATATTTTCAATTCGAACCATTAGTTCCTAAGATTAGTGCGTTCCACCAAACAAACTCTACTGCTTTATAATATTAGTATAGACTATAGATAAAGAACGCAAAAATACTTCATTTTGCATGATCTGTTATTCGAAAAGTTGGTTGTAAGCATTTTTTTAGTTTTTACCCCACTGCGTCAGAAAGAGGGTAATGTTTTTCGAGCGCATGTATGTAAGCATGTTTATTTGTTTTTATGTGTGTCCATTTTTTGGCACGCGCTACAATCCACACGGCTTGACGGATTGTGACGTCTGACATATCATTAGATTCGTCTCAGTTTGCATAGTGACGTAGGCCATATAATTTTTAAAAATGGCGCCTGGACATAGAAAAAAAGGGGGCTCAAGAGGGGCGATTATTTTACTATTACGACAATGTGGGAATCAAATGAAAGTTAGTAAATAGACCAATCCAATAATTTGACAATTTATTTACAAAAACTTATATAAGCCTTAAATTAAATATGTATCATCATGAATTCGTTTAAAGCAGTCGAGTTTTTTGTTTTAATGTTTTAAACGATGTTACTTGTTTAATTTGAACCAGTTGTTCCTACGATTAGAGCGTACAAACAAGCAAACTCTTTACCTTTATAATATTAGATAGCTACATGAACGCAAACACACTTCGATAAACTTAAAAATCATCTTGATATTAATTAAAGTATTGCAATTAGAACTTTCTAAAACAGTTGTTTGAAAATGTGAAGTGGATAATTATTCGCAAATTGAGATCGACTTTTACCACTTAAAATGCAACGTGATAAAATTCATTTATATAGGTACTTAATAAAGGTGATAATTTTTAGCCGACTGCGTCAGAACGAGAGTGATGTTTTTCGAGCGCATGTTTTGACCAGAATCTTCATTTTACCATCATTTCACCCAACAAATATCCAATAATAGGTGATCATATTTTTTGCACCGTTAAGTACAAAGCTGTTCACGATTTTCTCATGTGGTGACCAAAAAAAAAAACGACATCTAAAAGTATTTCGCAACCGAAAACAACTGTTCTCAAAATATTTGACGACCAAAAAAATCTTTCGCAACCAAAAATAGGTGTTCCCAAAATATTTGGCGATCAAAAAAAACGACGTCTTCAAGTCTTTCGCAACCAGCCCAAACAAGCACGCTTTCTACACTCCTGTTTCAACCCTGTAGACTTAATAGTTTCCGAATAAAGTGGCTGTGACATACGGAAAGACGGACGTACGGGCAGACAGACATGACGAATCTATAAGGGTTCCGATTTATGCCTTTTAGCTACGGAACCCTAATAAAACACCCATAATGCCTGGCATACCTCTCAAAAAACCTTTTATAAATATTGTAAACTGAATATATAAACAGTCATGACCGATTAACCTGCAAACAGATGAATACTTATTTGTTTTCCTTCGGCAAAGTGCCTTCAACTCACATCTTTGAGGTCATCTGACATCATTGTCCCAGTCTCCCACTGCTGGGCTTGGGTTCTAGAGTGAAGAGTTTGTGGGCCATATTTTTTAGGATTTTGTACGTCGCCAACCCATGACTGTCCCACTGCTGGGCACGGGTCTCAGATTGAGACTTTCAGGCCATAGACCACCGTGCTGGACAAGTGCGTATTGGTAGACATCACACATTCTTTTTAGAGGTGGTAGAACCAGAGTAGTTTGACCGGGGAAGTACCACCGCCACATCTATTTCTAGCGTGTAACATTTTTTTGCGTTTCGATGGAAGGGTGTGGTTGCCAGCACACTTTTATATGAGGCGACCATCATAGTCCTCGGGAGTAGTAACGCATCTGTGATTGACTTCTGATAGAACCCATGTTCTATTTGAAGTTGCTTACAGGTGTCCATGGGCGGCAGTGGCCACTTACCATCAGGTGGACTGCATGCTCGTTTGCTACTTCAATCAGATAAAAAAAAGACCAGTAAGATATTAAATGCATGGAAAAGATAGTACCTCTAAAACGTTAAATTATTTTGATACTTATTAGCAATTTTTATTTAAGTAACATACCAAAGGTACATGGTATCACTTATATAAATATATTATTTTTTAAGGCACACAATATTAATTTATCACTTCCACACAATTATATCACTTTTTTCTCCTTCGTCGTCTTTTCAACTTTTTCACTAAATATCACAAGTTTTAGTGAGTATTTTAAAGCGAGTATAAGCGAGTATCGATAGCCGCCCACTCGTCCCTAGCGCCCTCGGACGGGTTTAATTACACGCGCGGGCGACAGGTTGTCGCGTGACGTCACCGCTGCATATGCGAGTGGGCGAGGTGTTGATCCCCACCTCGCTATTGTTTTGTTGTTGATCATACTGTGCTTAAATATAGGTATTATGAGTACGTTATTACGTGTAAATGTCTATAATTAACAGAGTAGGTGCCTTTTGAAGTACTAATACTTAAGCAACCATATCTCGCTAAGTTTATTGAAAATATACTTATAGCGTCACACTAGGATGCGTTGCTCATGTATTCTAATGTGACCAGTTTCGGCTCAAGCCAACGCGGGGCCTGTAGCATATTCTCAGGAGGCCCTCGGTTTGCTATAGGCTCTCAAGCTAAAGGTATTAAATACCTCACAAGCCTGTTACAAATAAACTTTTCTGGGTTTAATATGGGCATATTTAGAGATGACATGATGATGATATCAACGCATATGTGATCGACTTCAGATAAATCCATAGTTCTATGTGCCGTTACTTAAAATGCCGATGGGCGGCAGTGACCATTTACCTACCATCAGATGGACTGCATATTCGTTTGCTACTTAAGTCTTATAAAAAACTATATTATACATTATAATATAATAAAGTATTATATGTTACTTTTTGTGTTATTATACGGAGCAAGGATACAGTACCTACTATTAATTATACATTTTGTTGCAGAAACAAAACGACTTCACTCCAAATGAAGCTGTAAACACAATGGGAGCACTTACTTCTATAATTTATAGTTCTACAACAGTGTAGCTGCCATTTAAACTGTCATTAAAGTTAAAACCTCTGAGCATTACTTTGTGCGGCTTCCACCAATCAAATACCTTGTTTAAGGCTTCACGCGATTGAAGCGATGAAGCATTACTTCAAGCATTCGTTGGAATTAACCCAACGTCTATTTTTAGAATATATATATTTTTAAATTAAAGTCGCATCATTATTAATCCATTATTAGCCCACTGCTGGGCACGGATCTTTTCTGAGATTGACAGAGTTTCAGGTCATAGTCCACCGCGCTGGCCAAGTGCGTACGGGTAGACTGAACATCCCTTTAAGAACTTTTTTAACCACTTTTAAGCCTATTTCTTTATCAGACTGAAGTAGCAAGCCAGCATGCAATCAACCTGATGGTAAGTAGTTACTACCGTCCATGGACATCTGTAAGCAACTTCATATAAAACAGGGATTCTATCTGAAGTCGATCACAGATACGTTGATACTCACGATGACTAACGTGGTCGCCTCATATATAAGTGAGCCGGTTACCTCACCCATCGAAACGCAAGAATTACTTCATACTAGAAATAGCTTTATAATGTTTTTCTTCATAGTAAATCATTGATAATTATTTTTTTACAGACATAATTTTAGAAAAATAGTGGTGCGTGGTATTCGAAACTCGGTCCCTCGATTGAGAGGCTGAGTTTTACCCATTCTGCTATTACACTATAACATGGTATGTGGTTATATTTATGTCTTCACTGGACACCAATACTAACCAAATCAACACACATTTAAAAACATATGGTGCCATTTATACAATCAGGATCCCTGACTATTTTTGTTTATTTAAGTATTAGTACGTGCTCGAGACTTATACCTAAAACATTCAGAATAGAAGGCCGAATACTACATACCTATATACCTATATTAAATACGGATTACTTACATGCATGATAATACATAAACTTACTTCGACCTAAAATTGTTAACTTCAAAAGGCAATAGTACAAAAAGCGGCTACCTGCTTAATAATGTTCCAAATTCAAAGTCGGAACGGCGGCCATTATTATGGTTGTAACAATATCCATTCAGAAATGCACATGTTCGACACCTACGCAGGTAACATGCGGTCCATATAAAGACATCCAGAAACCAAAAAACCCGACCTCTCACTTACACTTAATGTCCTTGCACCAGAGCTCTAACTCCTTTGGCAAAAGCTCCAGGATAAAACTAAATTAATTCTCGTTCATAAAATATAGAGATGCTCTTTGATTCTTATGCTTAAGGCAATAAAAATGAGAATAGTTTAACTAAAGCTCAGTTAAAATTGGTTACGTGGAGTGTAAAAAACTTAATAAAAAGCAACCTCGCTCCATGTGTGGTTCCTAGAAGAATTCTGTATGTAGGTGTCTAATTAATGACTGCTCTTGGCAACGGACGAGGAAAAAGGATAAAAAACAACGTTGATAGGTATGTCCCCACGTAAGGAATTATTTTTGTACTAATGTTAGGTATAGTTGATAACCTAGAACATGTTTTAATTAAACGGAATGAGTCAGTACTAAAAACGAGTGTTTAGGTGGTAGTAACAACTTATAATGTTGCGTGTACATATCTAGGTATTTATAGGAATACCTAATGTTGGAACATGATTAATATAAAATTTACAATAAAATATATTTATGTAAAGTAAAAAAAAAGATAAAAATAAAATGAACTGAGTAATGAGTTTTTTATAGTAAAAAGGTATGTTAATTCATAGCTTACATAGTTGGCAGTTACTATTGAAAATATTTATTGTTTTCTTATATACAAATAGCCGGATTGTATTACCTATATATATAATTCATTATTTTAAAAAACGATCACGTATGATATGGGATTGGTACAAGAACATGAGACCCACATAATGTTCTCAACAGGACTAGAACCTACTGATTCGATCTAGTCGATCTAGATTTAGCTTGTTTGAGGAGGTAATACTTCTACAAATATTTGGTGGAAGGGTATGGGTGCTGGTCCGTTTGTAAACCTATGAGGCGATCATCTTAATCTCCGCGAGCAACAACGCGTCTTTAGTTGGCTTCAGATAGAAAACTGTTCTACATAAAGTTGCCGTCCATGGGCGGCAGCCACCACTTACCATCAGATGAACTGCATGCTGGTTTGCTACTTCAATTTACAAAAACAAAAATGGTCACCGCCACACATTGATATTATTTTTTCTAATCCAAAAACGAATGGGTACCTGATGCGCGAATGTGTGGGTAAATAAATAGATACTACCTATTTAATAATACTTTTGTCTACCAATTCGCACTTGGCCAGCGCGGTGGACTATGGCCTAAAACTCTCTCACTCTGAGAGAAGACCTGTGCCCAGCAGTGGGACAATAATGGGTTGACGAGACGAATAATACTTTAATAATCTATTGTAATATGTTACGGGTACTCACGATATGCGATTTTGAATTTCTTTTTGCCGTTATTTCATCGCATATCGTGAGTACACGTAACATATTACAATGTATCAATTCCGCGATAATATCAGCTTAAAATCATTTAATAATCTACTCATATATTGATACATAACTTAAATACATTTATTTGCTTATATTGGTGCTCGTATTTAATTATCTTTCAAATAGAACTATTATTTTTTCTATAAAGATATATGTATGTAAGCACGAACATTCTTCGACCTAAGAGACATCCAGAAGGATGTGGTAGCCAATTGACTTTCACCTGAGGCTTCCATTTCTTAATCCTCAGTAGTGCCAATGCATCTGTGATTGACCGTTAAAAAGAACCCCTGTTGTATCTGAAGATGGTTAGGTACAGATGTAGTTACATGGATCGTAGCAACCACTTATCATTAGTTGAACTGCACACTCATTCGTTATTTCAATTGAATAAAACAGTTGCTTAACTTATGTACCTACTGAAACAAATTTTATTATAATCTGCCCAATTTCTTTTAACAAGATATTACAGAACATGCAAGTAGCGCCATCTAGTGTCAAGTAGATTTACTAAAGATGTGAACACGTAGCAAAACACGTTTGTTTACTTTCGTAAACATAATGATTGAACCTAATATTTTGGAATAAAATTTCTATTTAATTATAGCTGATCAACTATAATCGTGATGTAGTTAATGGAAACATTTAAACAAGGTCTAGATTTGTTGTTCATGTTACGTGGTCACTGTCGCCAATGGACGTTTGTAAACGGCAATATATCTACAAGAGTCCTGGTATCGATCATAAATGTATTGCTGCCTTTAAAATTAAGTTTGAACATATACATATCATATTTTCTCATTCAATTGCTGACTAAGTAAAAAAATAAATAAACAATGACACTTCGGGAGTGCCGTCAGAAGTTAAAAAAATGACAACACACGACAACATGTGTCTATGTAAGTACATACATAATAAGTAGGTATTTATACATACTTATATACAGAGGTATCGGCTACGCTAAGAGTGCCATGAGTTCAATGGTTTTTCCCATCATAAAAAAGATTTCACTTTAAAAAGTTTTATAACACTTTTAAGGCAAAAATAACTATGAAATACTGCCGTTGAATCTGAGGAGTTTTACCTTTGAACGTGCACTCTTATTAGTTGAAACAAAACATTTAATAAATTAAATAGGTATCTAGATCGTTTCAAAGCCCGCCAAGAGTTAATCCCGAATGAAATAACACGTGTACCTCCGTGTTACTATTAGAATTAATTAATTTTAGACATTGATTAATTCATCATACAAAAGTAGGTACGAGAAACATTGATAATGTTACAGGTATGTTCGTAATTATAGCAGGTGTATGTAATTATGTTCTAATTCTCTGTTGTATTATAATGACACTAAATTCTAATGAAACACCTGATAATAATTATTATGCAAGTTTGCTTTTATTTGTTTCAATTATGATCTGAATCCAGCGATGCATTGGTGACTCCTCTGGCGTTGCAAATGTCCATAGTCGACGGTGCCTGCTTTCCATCAGGTGGCCCGTCTGCCTAATCGTTAGGAAAAAAAAACTAATTTTATTCTTGAGAATTTTATTACTGTAGGTTTTATTTTGACGATGGTAGAGGCATTTCGGGTTTAATTCTGGAGGCACAACCGCAAAACTCTGATGTTATCTGAGGTGGATTACAGATGTCTATGCGCGGAAGTGGTAATTTTCCATCATGAGGTTTGCATGCTCGTTTATTCCTTCGATATTATAAAAAGCTAAAATAGACTATATGCTAAAATAGACTGCATATTCATTATTTTATTCATATACGAGTCGTATCGTCGCATGTAAAAAATATTCCAATATAAAGTGGGTTGTGCTTGAAGCAATGGCTATATTAAGCCTGATTTTTCTAGTTATTTGGAATTTTACAGCTCACTTATCATTAGTTATAGCACGTATTCTTTAAGGATTTAAATTTGTATGATTTATCCTGGCTTGACATCAGTTGTGCTCATCTCCGTGTTCGGTATTATAGTTCCAAATTTTTGTCATAAATAATAACCGACTTAATTTCGATTCGATCATGAAAATAAATAACTGCGCCCAATTTTTATGTTCTTTATCGCTTGTTTCTTTAAAAATAGCTGTGTAAAATTATTGCTTATAATCTTAGACGTAGCTGTTTAATACGTAGGTACATTCGGCAAAGCCTTTCCAACCACGAGCCGAGCAATTGAGTCGAAGCGTCCACATCAAATAAATTAAAATCTCGTATAATGCGGAGCAGTGATAAACGAACGGTTAAAACTCGGTCAGTCAATCGAGAGTTTCAGGTTCGAATCCCAGGCATGCAACACTGATTTTTCTAAATTTATGTGTATGTTAGAAATTAATTATCTATGCTTTAGGGTAAAGGAAAATATCGCACGAAAACTACACGCCTAAAAGTTATTTTAAAAAGTTCTTAAAGGCGTGTGAAGTCTACCAATTCGCACTTGGCCGGCGCAGTACTTCAGCCAGAAACTCTAAATTTGAAAGAAGACCCGTAGGTACTCAGCAGTGGGGACAATTAAGATTGATGACGTATCATGAGTAGTGACGATACATGTTTAAATTCAATTCCATAGTAGTACAAATTTAAAACCATATAAGCCGTACCTACGTGTTACCTCAAAATTGGGGTTGACTAAGTGTATACCTAAGTGAACAAACGTTTAATTTTTAATAGAAATCAAAATTAATTTTTTTAATAGAAATCAAAATAATTTGTAACTTGCATTAGACATAAGCCCTACTTTATTTTTAACAATAATGACATATAATTGATAAATTCTGATATCGGTATTGTATTCAAACAGAATTTGATAATCCTCGTGGCGAAGCGGTCATTCTGAAACGTATGTACCTAGGTTATCTGGATTTGTGAAGGTATTATATCTGAGCGTTTTATTAAAGAAATTAACAAGAAATTTCTGAGTACCGTACGTAGATGCTGATATAAAATAGGTATCTATGATTAACAACTGTCAGAGGTGAATCGGGCACACGTCTGGGCGGAGCGCGTTCGTGGAATCAGAGCTAGAGATGAAAACATGAATCTAATAAATATGAGCGCTCGATATATTTCGATGGCCATCGATATTTTCGATAATTGTGATGTTTAGTTTATTACGTGAAGAGTATATATCAGTATATTAATTATAACTTAAATTAACAGGCCAAGAAAATGGGTAGGTGGGTATATAAACGAAGTATATAGCAATATACAATATATAAAAAAAAAAAACTTCTTATTAATTGACTTTTTTTCTGCATGCTCACCAATTGTTAATCGTATGTTAAGTTATCTCATTAAGTGAAATGTAATTATTTATTTTGAGATTAAATGTCTTTAACCAGAAATGTGTGTCGCTTCGCCGAGTTCCATCTACTGAGGCATGCAAGAATTCGAATAACCATCGTACAGTTAATATAAATTACTCGTTAAAGCAATTCATTATACAATACACAACATGTCTATCATTTCTATCATACCTTTTAGTATTATTTATATGTCCGGATTTAAATTACAACTAGACAACATTATTAAATTATACAATAACATAATATCATTATATATTATCGATAACTACCAATAAAAATATCGATAAGTTCGTGTTACAGTAGTGTCCCTAATCGGAACGTCGGACGTGCGACGTATCGACGTGCCCTACTTACCCACCTATAATCACTGGTTCATTACCCCGCTGTGATATTTATATATAGGTGTGTTCGTGGTATAGCACTATTATAAGCACGCGTCTTTTAATTAAGATTAGTAGGAAATTAATTATTATCCCTATTTTAATCTTCTATGTATTTAATATAGGTATAACATCATATATTTGTATACATCATATATGTATATTAAAAAAAAACATATTTTTTATTTTTATTACCTACGTGTAATTAAAATGTTATCGGTACTGAACGAATGTCAACGCTTTGCTTAAGCCTAATTTTTATAAAAACAAAAGACCCGAGTGCTAAAACTGATATTAGCAGTATATTTGTTTTGTAAGAATATAAGTAATTTACCGCGTTTAATGAGTTTTCTTCTAAAAGTAATATATGTAAAAATACATAATGTTTATATGCATATAGTGATGTATGGGTATGTATTTTTGGAATGGTGTGTTATTTAACTTTTATTTAATACCCATATTGTCATGATAAAAATGTCATCCCTTCCCCCTCTTTTTCTCTATTTCAAGCTTTCTTATATCACTTTACAAAATGAGACGATTCTAATGATACTAATGTCACATATCACAATCCATCAAGCCGTTTGGGCTGTAGCACGTGCCATATAAATGAACATACATACAAATAAATATATGCTCACAACGCATTACCCTCCCGACTCAGTGTACAAACGTATTTACTTCTGTCTTGTACTAATTAAGAGATCCTGCACACTAGGTGTGTACCAACGGTGCCGGAACGTCATTTAATACGCTACAAGTTGCGCTAATACCCGGTAACCGTAGCCGCATCCGGCCGCGCCGGACGCGCCTCAAAGCGCCTTTGTGCGATCGTTACAGCTTGCCATTCGCCATTTTTTACCAGTTTAGAGGTTATTGCACTTCCTGACTTCATATCAATGCTTAAGATGGTTGTTATAGACTTGTATGTGACCAAGATCTTATCTAATTGTGGATCGAATGGAGGCTAATTGGGCTTTTTGTTCAATTTCAAATTAAAATCGGATGAAAAGAGACCTAGACAGAAGTAAAGCCCAGCAATATAAAATTGCAATATTAACTATATTTCATAATAATTATAGATATTAAATATCGTTTATGTTACAGTATTTTAAGGCCATTGAACATCAGGTTCTTGATGTGTAACATTTCTACAGTACATTAAGATATGGTCACGATTTTTTTACAAAGCTAAAGATTTCTTGCTAAACGATTAGTTAATGCGTTTTATATCCGACGCATTGATATTTGATACGATGTTTTGCAACTCTTGCGCATACACGGTAACCGTTGCCTCATCCGGTCTCACCGGACGTGCCTGAAAGAGCCGTTGTCAGGCTATAACTAACAGGTTGTCTCTTAACCAGTTTAAAGGTATTATAATACTTGCAGAGCTTAGTTACAGGAAAGTTATCGTCATTCTTATTTGTAGTGGTGATTTAAGTTTCGATGTATTAGATGCGTGTTGTCTTAACAATTTCTTTAATAGTTTTTTGATATGAAACTTAACCCAACTTAAGTATTTTACTAAATTTGTAAAGCACATTACATATTTCAAGTCTGTAGCAGCAATTTAAAGTTGCTGATAAATACCTACTTTCTATAACACGACTTTTATATTTAAACTAGATAGAGTTATAGAATTAACATTTATTTCCGTCAAAAATTTCCTTCGACATTGACTTTGAATTGTTCTTTGGTCACGACTAAGAAAATTTAGAGGTAATGTTTTTCACCAGGTAGCCACTTAATTTAATTGTCATCCAGCCGGCGCGAGCTAATTGCTCACGTTCAAGATCGCGATCTTTTTGGCTTCGTGACAAGTATGCAATTTTGAAGACAATTATCCGGGTGTTGGGAAAGTATACCCGGGTCACGGTTATAAGTTCAAAGAGAATATGTCAGTAAATAAAGGCAAAATACTTATGTATCGCTTGCCATGTAAAAGGATTTGAATTATTCCCGGATAACCAGATATCTTAGCGATAAAAAAACTACGCTTTTTAATTTTCATGACATGAATATGCCATTAATTCGTGGAATTAAATATTATTAGGGTAACTGAGTATTTCCCGGGGATCGAACGCAACATTCTTCACATATGAGATCTAAGATCTAGCTGTTGACTGTGTGAAGGACTGTTGTGCCACACATGTCGTCAATATATAGATGCCGGAAGTAAATACCTACTGGTGCGCTTCGTGGGCTTTTTATTTATTTTTTATATGAACGGTTATTAATAAAATTCATAGCACGTAATTATGATTATTACCTACATATATGAGTTATTCAAATACGTAACTGATTCGTCTTGATATCCATTTTTACACACCGTGTATTTGAATTGTGTATTTCCATCCATTTACCTTTTGAAGTCCTACTGAAAGTAAGCATCATTTTATCAATGTTTTTGGCAATAGTTACCGCGTCTAGCATACGTGATGGTTACCACTGTCGGGGATGATATTACACAGTACTGTACATCCTCATTTTTTTTTCTTAGATGCTTTCTATGACTTTTGGACAAAATGGAGTGCTACAAACAAGACCGACACCATACGGTACCTAAAATGACCAAATAGTCTTACCTGGTCACACTTTCGTTTATAATTAAACTCATATTTAATCCTGTATTATACATACAGCACAACCATTCCAAATCACCTTAGTTATTAACTCTTAATATTCTAAATTATAATACTCGCAAATAAAATTATTTCTCACACCGTGCATTAAAAACTGAATAAATTAGTGTCGTATTTAAAGCGGCGTATTGAGTAATGTGTAACACCGCGAGTGACTTTGGCGCCGGAGACCGTCATTATAATTTGTACACGCCAATAAAAAAATACGTGTAAAGATATTACTATCTAGCGAACACAGTGCTCTATGATCGTTCCATCCATTATGACACTGGCTCTCAAACTGGGGTGTACACGTGTATATCATTTAACGTGGGTTCTTAAAAATTATAGTGTATTGATGGTAGGTGTAGATAGCTTTTTAGGGTTCCGTAGCCAAATGACAAAAATCGGAATCCTTATAGTATCGTCATGTCTGTCTGTCCGTTCGCCTGTCCGTCTGTCCATGTCACAGTCACTTTATTCAGAAACTATTATTAGAGAAGAGTTGAATCTTGGTAAGTGTATTCTGTAAAACGCTTTCCGAATTATGTACAAAAATAAAAAAAAATGTGGTCCTTTTTATACGATGGAAGACGTTCCCAAGGCAATTGTACTTTTCAATGTTGATCATTTTTTCATTAATATTTTACACAAACATCTATATCTCACGTATTATATTTTATACACCTAATGATACTTTTAGCGATTTCCGGGTCCTGGTCGTATACCAAACATCAATTCACGATATTTGTAAATTGGTGCACGTAGAGTAGCAACTATTTAAAGTCAGATACTAAAATACTTCGTAACATGAAACCGAAAGCAGTTATAATTTCTTTTTATAATTCAAAAGTAGATATAAAGCTAACAAAAAACATGTTCAAAATGACAAAAAGCTGATTTTAGTGTTGTTTAAGTCGATTGTCATATGGATTGCTGAATGCTTGTTTATTTCATCCATTTCATTGAAAATAATAATAAATATTTGGAATACCCAGTAGTTTGAGTAACGCTGTACAATTCCCACGTTTTGGCAAGGTAACAACGCTAAAATAGGTACGAAGGCATTCGATAACAGGGCGAAGAAAAATTTCAGCATGACACTGGTGTTGTTGTTGCGAAAAAAAAGTGCTGTATAATTTGAATCGCAATTGATGACAAGCAATAACTCTTAACTCTTTCTATTTTATTATCGCCTGTCTAGTCATTATTGTTACAATTCTATTTTATTTTTGTAACAGGGTTAAGAAACAAATGCTGTCATTATCGTCGAATACTTAACAGTTGTTATAATAATTATTTAGATACTTTATTATTTTTATTTTAAACTCCGCTTTCCTTTGGTTTACTTTGATTTTGATTCGTCGAAAGTTTGGGACAAAAAGTATAAATAAATAAGCATATATACTCAATAATTTAAAAAAAAGGGGCAACCAATTGGCTGGTTTTCCAGTGGATAGAAACATAGACCTAGCATTCAAATGAATAGATATAGACGTCATCTATCTATCCGTATTATAATGCTTCTTTAAACTGACTGCCTTAGATATTGATTAGTACAATTAAATAGGGTAATAGTTGGTAAATGTTAAATTATAAGAGTATGCAAAACACCTATGTGTTTCATTTTCATAGTTATTTTTCTTCGTAATTTATTTGAAACTCAAAGGAATCAGGTATGTTAACTATAGTTTAGCTTACACTAAGGAAACCTTGAAATGTTTAAGAGTTGTTACCAAGTGGTAGAACCACCTGGTAACAACTGTTTTCTTTACTTTGTCCCTGTAGTTCCGGGACCAGAATAGGACTACGGTATCCCCTGCCTATCGTAAGAGGCGACTAAAAGGGAACTTCCGGGGTTGCATGTGGTAAGAGAGGGAGCTCGAGCCGCCCAGCCAAGCGACCCCGGGAAGGACGACGGCACGTGTGGTCGCATGCCGTCATAAACACCTG
>DWNE01003022.1:0-17509 GCA_018249875.1 Cecropterus toxeus | reverse complement strand
CCATATACTTTTTCATTTTAATCTCCATTCTAATTTAAAGACTAAATTAGTGGTCTAAAATGTATATGGTTTTCACATTTTTACAAAAATAGTTAATTAAGTATATGAATATTGTTATTAATATACTATAATTAATTATGGTGAATATTATGCGCGAAAAGATTATATTAGTATGTTCAGAATGTTTAAATCGAAACTATACAACATTTAAAAACAAAATGACACAAAAAGAACGATTAGAAATAAATAAGTTTTGTAAAACATGTAATAAACATACTAAACATAAAGAAACGAGGTAGAGGTGTTTGCAATGAAAAAAAATGAAAAATCAAAAAAGAATGTTAAAACTTTTTTAACAAAAGAAGAAAAAAAAGCGTTAAAAATTCAAAAGAAAAATGAAAAAGCAGCGCTAATTTTTCAAAAAAAAGCAAGTAAAACAGCACCAATTCAAGTTGGAACAAAAAAAGTAAGCACAACACCAGAGGTTGATGAGAATGGTGAACCAATTAAAAAAGGTCTTTTTAAGCGTAAAAATTCAAATAAAAGTAAAAAAACAAATTGAAAATTAGCTTTTCGTGAATTTCCTGTCAAAATGGCAAAAGAAGTCACAAGAATTCGATGAACAAGTAAAAGTAGTTTAGGACACAAGTTTTTAATCACAATTTTATTTATTATTGCTTTTGCGGTGTTTTATTTAGTATTAGATTTAGTTTTACATCATTTACTAACTGTTGCTCGCATTATATAATAGATAAGTTTAAAAGGAGTAAAGTAAGGTAATGTTAGGAAAAAACACAATAACAGATGAAATCATTGATAATGATAACAGTGAAGACAGAGAAACTTTAGAATATGTTACAAAGTATCCTGGAAAATGATATGTAATTAATTGTTATTCTGGACATGAAGACCATGTTCGTGATGACTTAATTCAACGGGTAAAATCATTAAATATGAAAGATGTTGTTTTTGATATTAGAGTTGTAAAAGAGATATTTTCAGCCAAAAAAGGTGGAAAACTAATAGAAAAAGAAAAAAATGTTTATCCAGGTTATATTTTTATTAATATGATTATGAACGATGAAGCTTGATATATTGTTCGGAACACAACAGGGGTTACTGGATTTATTGGGTCATCAGGGCGAGGAACAAAACCTTTTCCTTTAACAGATCAAGAAGCAAGGACAATGCTTTCAAAATTATTGGCAGCTAAAAAAACAGCAACACAGCAATGGAAAAAAGTTAAAAAAGTATTTGTGGCAAACTTTGAAGTGAATGATTATGTTCGAATTTTATCAGGAACTTTTACTGATATGGAAGGACAAGTAACAAAAATTGACACTTCAAAAGGGATTGCGATAGTAAATTTAGAAATGTTTGGTCGTTTGACACCTACTGAAGTTGAATTTGACCAATGTAAAAAATTGGTTAGGTTAGCATAGCAAATTAATATTAATTTTTGTTATGCTTTTTTTAAAATGATAAATGTAAACCGTTTAACTGAAGATACTTTTTTTATGCGAAATGCTGTTGTTGTTGCACGCGAACTATTAGGAAAATATTTAGTTCGAATTATTGATGGGAAAAAAATTATTTGTAAAATTATTGAAACTGAAGCTTATAATGGACCCGAAGATGATGCTAATCATGGTTTTAACAATAAACGTAGTTCTCGTAATGAAACACTTTTTTGAAAAGGTGGCTTTGCACATGTTTTTCTCATTTATGGGATGTATCATTGTTTTAATATTGTTACTGACCAAGTTGATTTTCCAAGTGCAGTTTTATTACGCGCTGGTGAAATTATTATTGATGAAACTGTTCCTGACTTTGTTTTAACACCACGGTTAGCAAATGGTCCTGGAAAGTTATCACGCTATTTAAAAATTACTAAAGCTGATGATGGACTTTCTCTGCTAGAAAGTTCAGTTTTATATCTTGCCGAAGATACAGCACCAACTGCAATTGAAATTACAACTACACCACGGGTCAACATTGAGTATGCAACAAATTTTAAATTAAAACCATATCGATTTTATATTACAGATCATAAAGCAGTTTCGAAAAAATAAGAGGTCAAAATGAATAAAGCAAAAAAAGCAGAAATTTGAAAGGTTCACAGGGAATTTCCTTATCTTGAGATTAGCAATATGGGGCGTGTTCGTAATATTTTAACAAAGAAAGTTAAGGAATTAAAGAAGCCAAAAAATACTAATTATTATTTAATTCGTCGTCGTGAAGATGGAAAAACAAAAACAAGGCCATTACATAAGTTGGTTGTTGAGTTATTTATTGGTTCAGTTCCGCCAAATATGACAATTGATCATATTAATGGTAATCCTCGTGATAATCGAGCAGAAAATTTAGAAATTGTTTCAAAACGAGAAAATACAATTCGGCAAATTAGGATGTGATCACATCCGCATAGTTTTTATAATCGATATTTAGTGGAAGCACATAGTGAGAAACGATGAATGTATCGTGGTGAACTATATAATTGAATTGAAATCTTAAAGCTATTACATGCTCAAGGAATTATATACTATCAAGTGAAATGAAAAGGAAGTAGTAAAGGGCGAATTGGTCAATTACCAAATGGTGAAACAATTATGCGTGTCAAAAATATTGATTCTAATAATGGTGATGATGATTTTTAAAAAAACTATTATGTTGTTTATTCATAATAGTTTTTTTAAAAAATGATTTGTGGTTTAAGTCCAGCACTAGCATTTAAGTAAATAATACCATGATAGTTTAATTTAATAGCATCAACAAGTGTTGCTGATATGCAAACATCTGTAGCAACACCAACAATGACTAAGTTAGTAACCTTGTGTTCTTGAAGAAATTCATGTAATCCATTTGAAGTATGATTATCACTAAAAAAACAACTGTAGCTATCAAAATCTTGTTGTGTTCCTTTTAAAATAATATGGTCAAATTGCGATGTAGTTAATTTATATAACTCACTTCCAAATGTATTTGCAATGCAATGTGGACCTCATTTAGCAAACGAACAATGATTATTAGGATGAAAATCTTTTGTCGCAATAACTAAATCACCATTCTGATGAAATTCATCAATTAAAGCAACAATTTTTTCATATAATTTTTCTGCTCCTGGAACATATAACGCTCCTTTAGGATCAACAAAGTCATTTTGATAATCAACCACAATTAAGGCTTTTTTATTCATTTCATAATCCTCTTAATTATTTTTTAAATGTTTATATATTACCATATATATTGTTATAATGTTAAAAGAAATTAAAAATTCTAGGGGGATATTGATGATTAAATTAATTAAAACAGCGTTACCAGAATTAGAAATTACACCTGAGCAAGAAAAACAGTTACAATTATATTATCAATATTTAGTTGAACAAAACCAAATTATGAATTTAACTACAATTATTAATGAAGACGAGGTTTATCTTAAACATTTTCTTGATTCAGGATTATTATTAAAAGAATTCTCATTGTCAAAAGAGATGACAGTTAGTGATGTTGGCAGTGGGGCTGGTTTTCCAGGGGTGGTTTTAAAAATTCTTTGCCCAACAATTAAATTAACAATTATTGAAGCATTAGAAAAACGATGCTTATTTTTACAACGATTAGTGATGAAGTTACAATTAAAAAATGTTGAAATTATTCATGCTCGAGGAGAGGAATATAGTCGAGAGCATGCTGAATCTTTTGAACTTGTTGTTTCTCGTGCTGTTGCTAATTTAGGGGTGCTTTTAGAATTAGTAGTGCGAATGGTTAAAACATCGGGAAGGATTATTTGTTATAAAGGGCCAAATGTTAAGGCTGAATTACAAGCAGCGCAAAAAACTTTATCTGTTTTAAATTTAAAATTAGAAAAAATTCAACATGAAACGATTCCACAACTTGGTGAACGGAACATTTGTTATTTTATTAAAACAGAGGCAACTGCAGAACCATATCCTCGTCGGTTTAATCAAATAAAAAAATTTTCAATTGGATAAAGTGTTATATAATAATAATGTATAAAATTATCAGATGCAACGGAACAGAAAGGACAATTATGGGAAAAATTATTGCAATCACAAACCAAAAAGGTGGCGTTGGTAAAACAACAACTTCGATTAACTTAACGGCCGGATTGGCACTTACTGGACGAAAGATTTTATTAGTGGATATTGATCCCCAAGGAAATGCAACAACGGGGACAGGTGCTAATAAAGAAGAAATTCATGAAAGTATGTATGATGTTTTAGTTGGACAAATCCCATTAAAAAATATTATTATTTCAAATATTATGACTAATGTTGATTTAGCACCAGCAACTATTTCATTAGCGGGAGCAGATATTTATTTGATGGAAAGAACAGAAGATAACCAAAGCATTTTATTAGAGCGGATTAAACCGGTTCGTGATAAGTATGATTTTATTTTAATTGATTGTCCCCCTTCCTTAGGATTAATTAATCGAAACGCACTAGCTTGTGCAGATTCTGTTTTAATTCCAATTCAAGCAGAGTATTATGCTTTAGAAGGTTTGGCACAGTTATTAACAACAATTCATTTTGTACAAAAAATGTTTAATGAAATTTTAGCAATTGAAGGAATTGTTTTAACAATGTTTGATTCACGAACAAAATTATCATTTGAAGTGATGACAGAAGTTAAAAAATATTTTAATGAAAAAGTTTATCGAACACATATTCCAAGAAATGTTAAAATTAGTGAATCACCATCACATGGTTTGAGTATTTTTGAATATGATAAAGGTGGTGCAGGTGCAGTTGCTTATGAAGAATTAGCGAGAGAGGTATTGGCAAACAATGACAAGTAATACTAAGAGTCGATTAAGTTCAAAAGGGCTAGATAAAATTTTTGGTGAAGGAATCAACGAAGTAATTAAAGGGATTGAAAGCAATGATGCATTAAAAGAGACAGCGAATGAAATTGTATTAGCGGAAATTTTTCCTAATCCGCATCAACCCCGCAAAAATTTTAATGAAGAAGAATTAACAGAATTAGCACAGTCAATTAAAGAATATGGTTTAATTCAACCTATTATTATAAAAAAAACGAATAATGGTTATTATTTAGTTGCCGGAGAGCGTCGTAGTCGGGCTGCCAAATTAGCAGGATTAACAACAATTCCAGCAATTGTTGTTGATTTTAATGATCAGCAGATGAAAGAAGTTGCTTTAATTGAAAACATTCAACGGGTTGATTTAAATTCAATTGAAGAAGCTAATGCTTATAAAGAATTAATTGAGTTACTAGGATTAACCCAAGAAGAATTAGCACAACGAATTGGAAAATCACGAAGTCATGTCACAAATACGATGCGATTATTAAATTTACCAACTGAAGTGCGAACCTTGTTATTAGAAAATAAAGTAACAATGGGGCAAGTTAAACCATTAATTAGTTTAAATGTTGACAAAAATGAATTAAAAAATATTATTAATAAGATTATTAATTTAAATTTAAATGCGCGTCAGGTTGAAGAATTGGTCAAAGAATATAATCCAAAAATAACGAAACCATTAATTGAAAATTCAGAGAAGGATTCATCAAAACGAGCTGTTAATGAATTTTTGGAAAATAAAATAATGCGAAAATTAGGAACAAAAGTAGTTATTGATACTGACAAAATTGTTATCAAGTATACTGGAATTAAAGATTTAAACCGTATTTTAGAATTATTAGGTTTAATTGATGATTAATTAATAGTAAGGAAGAACATAATGGCATTAAAAATGGGAATAGTTGGTTTACCAAACGTTGGTAAATCAACTTTATTTAACGCAATTACAAATTCACAAGTTGAAGCAGCTAATTATCCATTTGCAACAATTAATCCAAATGTTGGAACGGTAGAAGTTCCTGATGAACGAATGGATACTTTAATTACTCTTTGTGCTCCGCACAAAGCAATTCATAGTACCTTTGAATTTTATGATATTGCTGGATTAATTGCGGGAGCTAGTAAAGGTGAAGGTTTAGGAAATGCTTTTTTGCAAAATATTCGCGAAACTGATGCAATTTGTATGGTCATCCGTTGTTTTAATAATAAAGATATTACCCACGTTGAAGGAACAATTGATCCAATTCGTGATATTGAAATTATTAATTTAGAATTAATTATTTCTGACCAAGAACAAATTAAAAAACGAATTGATAAAATTAGCAAAAAAGCACAAACTTTAAAACAAAAAGAAGATGTTTTTGAGTATGAATTATTATTAAAGTTAGCAACAGGATTAGAACAAAATAAATTATTAAAAGATTTAACATTATCAGATGATGAACTAAAAGTAGTAAAGAATTTTAATTTATTAACAATTAAACCTTTTATTTATGTTGCTAATGTTTCAGAAAGTGATTTAAACCAACCAGATAATTTTTATGTTAAAACAGTTAAAAAATATGCTCAACAACAAGCAATTGAAGTCGTTGTTATTTGTGCTAAAATTGAAGAAGAATTATCAGCATTAGAACCAGATGATCGGAAATTATTAATGGCTGAATATGGCATTAAAAAAGCTGGTTTAAGTCAATTAATTAAAAAATCTTATGCTTTATTAGGTTTACAAACATTTTTTACTGCTGGCAAGCAAGAAGTACGCGCATGGACTTTTAAAAAAGGAGCAACAGCACCAATGTGTGGAGGAATCATTCATTCTGACTTTGAACGTGGTTTTATTCAAGCAGAAGTTTATTCGTATGATGATTTAGTGCAATATGGTAGTGAAAAAGCTGTAAAAGAAAATGGTCGGTTACGAAGCGAAGGAAAAAATTATGTTATGCAAGACGGCGATATATGTTTTTTTAAATTTAATGTTTAGGGAGAAATAATAATGCGAATTGGCAATAGTTATGATTTACATAATTTAAAAGTAGGAACTGGTTTTTATTTAGGGGGAATTTTTATTCCATGCCAATACCAAATTGAAGCTGTTTCTGATGGTGATATTTTGTTACATACAATTAGTGAAGCAATTATTGGAGCCTTAGGATTAGGTGATTTAGGAGAATGGTTTGATGAAACAAATAAAAAACTTAATTCACAATTAATTTTAAAAAAAGCATTAACATTAATGAATGAACAGAATTATCAAATTAGTAATATTGATGCAACAATTATTATTGATGAACCACACTTGCAAAAGCATAAAAAAGCAATTAAAACTAATTTACAAAAATTATTACAAATTACGGCTGAAAAAATTAACTTAAAAGCAACAACTACTGAACAAAATTTTCCAAATATTATCCAAAGTTATACAACATTATTACTTTTAAAGCAAAATGATTAGGTCAAAAGTTAGAATGGGGGATTAAAATGAAACAAAAAGTCAGATTACGTTACGCACCAAGTCCAACGGGATTTTTACATATTGGTAATACAAGAACAGCATTATTTAATTATTTATTTGCAAAACATTATGATGGTGTTTTTGTTCTACGAATTGAAGATACAGATATTGAACGAAATGTTGAAAGAGCGATTGTGTCACAATTAGATAATTTACGTTGATTAGGAATTGAACCAGATGAAACAATTGATCGCCCAGGGTCTTATGGACCATATCGACAATTAGAACGGTTAGAACTTTATCAAAAATATGCGCAAAAATTATTAACACCAAAAAAAGCATATTATTGTTTTTGTACACCAGCTGAACTTAAAAAAGACCGTGAAGCACAATTGGCAAAAGGATATCTTTCACCACGTTATAATCGCAAATGTTGACAATTAACTTCTGAACAAATTGCTGAAAAATTAGCAAAAAAAACCCCATATAATTTACGTTTTTTCGTTCCTGATGAAGCAAGTTATGATTTTAATGATTTAGTCCGCGGTCCTGTTCATTTTGAAGGAAAAGATCTTGGCGATTGAGTTATTTTAAAATCAAATGGAATTCCAACTTATAATTTTGCTGTCGTAATTGATGATATGTTAATGGAAATTAGTCATGTTGTTCGGGGAGAAGAACATATTTCTAATACACCAAAACAATTAATGATTTACGAAGCATTTAATGCTAAGCCACCAATTTTTGCTCATTTAACCTTAATTGTTAATGAGCAACATAAAAAGTTGTCAAAACGAGATAGTCATTTAATGCAATTTATTAGCCAATATCAAACATTAGGATATTTACCAACAGCAATTTTTAATTTTATTAGTTTATTAGGATGATCGCCTCCGGGCACTGTTGAAATTTTTAATCATGATGAATTAATTAAAATTTTTGATGAAACGCGGTTTAGTAAATCGCCAAGTATGTTTGATGTTAAAAAATTAACTTGAATGAATAATTATTATCTTAAAGGAATGAATGATGAGGATTATCTAACTTTTGTTCGACCTTTTTTAGCAGAAAGCTATGATTTAACAAAAAAAACACCAGAATGAGTAAATATGTTATTATTAATTTATAAAAAAGAACTTCAATATGGGGCAGAAATTGTGCCCTTAACAAAACCATTTTTTGAACCAATAACAAAGTTATCAATGGCAACGCAAGCAGTGTTAACAGAATTGAGCGGTTATGAAGAAATGATAACATCTTTTAAAACAGCGTTAAGTCAATTGCCAGTTTGAGATGAACCAAATATTAAGCAATTAATTAGTAAAATGGGGGAACAATATTCTATGAAAAGAAAGAATTTATTTATGCCAATTAGAATTTTTACTTCTCATCAAGAACATGGACCAGAACTAGCCAAGGTTATTTATTTATTAGGGAAAGAACAAGTAATTAATAATATTACTAAATTACAATAACGAAAAAATGAAATTACCACTAACAATCCGAGATAGTGTTCATGGCGATATTGAAATTAATGAAGAAATTACCGTAAAATTAATTAACACTCCAGAATTTCAACGCTTGCGTCGCATTAGTCAATTAGCAGGGGGGCAATTTGTTTTTCCAAGTGCATCGCATACGCGTTTTTCACATTGTATTGGTGTTTATCATTTAGTTAGTAAAATGTTAGAAACAGCAAGTTTTCAAGAAATGTATAGTACGCATGAACAATTATTGGTTAAATTAGCAGGATTACTGCATGATGTTGGTCATGGTCCATTTTCACATACATTTGAAATGACTAATCATGTCACAAAACAGAATATTAGTCATGAAAATTATTCGTCTTTATTAATTAAAAATCCAACAACAAATATTAATAAAATCTTAGCGGTTGAATTTAGTCCAGAAGAAATTAATGAACTATGTATGATGATTGAAGGTAAACATCCGGACGGGGTTTTATCATCGTTAGTATCTTCACAATTAGATGCTGACCGAATGGATTATTTATTACGTGATGGACAAACAAGCGGTGTAGGTTATAGTCATGTTGATACACAGTGAATTATTAGGCATTTATTTATTAAAGATAAAAAGATTGTTTTTCCGTTAAAAGTACAGTATGCAATTGAATCATTTTTAATTGGCCGTTATCATATGTATAAGCAAATTTATTTACATCCACTAAGCATTGGATTTGATTTAACTTTCCAAATGATGTTCAAACGATTGTATGATTTATACCATAGCAATTATCAATTTAAAAATAAAGTAATAATTACTTTATTAATTCCAGTGTTGGAAGGAAAAATGATGAGTCCAGATCAATATTGTACATTAGATGATTATACATTATTTACGTATTTAAAAATGTTAGAAAATGAAAATGATGAAATTTTAGTTACATTAATTAAAATGTTCACGACACGAAATTTTTTGCAAAAAATAAACCCAGCAAAAAGAAATTTCGAAGAAATTAAAAATAATTTAATAAAAAAATATAAAAACCATTATAATTACTTTATGGTTGAATATAACCTAAAACCAGTTAAATTATATGATAGTGATACTAAACTAATTTATATTGGTACACCAAAAGGAATTAAATGCATTATGGAAGTTTCAGAAGTCTTAGAATTTAAAAATAATAGTAAAAAGACAGCAACAACAATTTGGTTTTCAATTGGAGAAAAATATGAGAATGATTAATAGGAAAGGTTTAAATTAATGAACGATAATGTAGAGTTATTAGAATTAGTGTATTCATATTTAAAAAAGAAAAAAAATAGCGATACTTTTGAAAATATTTGAAATGATATTGTATCAAAAAGTGATGTAACAGTTCAAGGAGCCAGCAAAGAAGATGTCATTGCAGAATTATATACTGATTTGGTGTTAGATAATCGTTTTGTGTTGACAAGTGAAGGTATGTGAGGGTTACGTGAATTCTTAAAATATGATGAAATTAAAAAACAATATGATTATACTGATCAGTTTGAAACAACAGAAGAATTTGAAGATATTGATTTAGATGAAGATGATGAAGAGGAAAATGAAGAAGAAGAATCATTAATTGATACTCTTGATTTTGATGATACATTAGATGATGATGATAACAAGGAAGATGATTTTGTTGAAATAGAAGTTGATGATGATTTAATTGAAAATGATTATTCTATTGATGATGACGATGAAACAGTAGCAGCTAAATTGGGTATTACAGAAGAAATTGACTGAAAAGATCTTGAAAAAGAAATGGAAGAAAATAATTAATACTAAGATTAAAGAGTGTTAGGAGTGACAACCCTGTTAATTTCTAAACTCTTTTTAATTTGAGGATGAAAGGATGATAAGACAATGGCAAAATATATTTTTGTAACTGGTGGAGTTGTCAGTGGCTTAGGGAAAGGCATTACAGCTTCTTCAATTGGTGTTTTATTAAAAGCAAGTGGATTAAATGTTTTTATGCAAAAATTTGATCCATATTTAAATGTTGACCCTGGAACAATGAATCCTTATCAACATGGTGAAGTTTTTGTAACAGCAGATGGTGCTGAAACAGATTTAGATTTAGGACATTATGAACGTTTTATTGATGAAAATTTAACAAAAGAATCAAATATCACTTCAGGACGAATATATAAAAATGTAATTGAAAAAGAACGCCGTGGCGAATATAAAGGTGGGACAGTTCAAGTTGTTCCCCATGTTACTAATGAAATTAAAAAGAAAGTTTATCATGCGGCATCAACATCAAAAGCAGATATTATTATTACTGAAATTGGGGGGACAGTTGGGGATATTGAATCGTTGCCTTTTATTGAAGCAATTCGTCAATTTCGCATGGAACAAGTACGAGAAAATGTTATTTATATGCATGTTTCATTAGTTCCATATATTGCAGCATCAAAAGAATCAAAGACAAAACCAACGCAACATTCAGTGCGAGAACTATTATCACTAGGGATTCAACCAGATATTGTTGTTGCTAGAACTGAACAAGTTTTAGAGGATAATGTCCTTGAAAAAATTGCGCTATTTTGTAATATTGAAAAAAATAATGTTTTAGTAGCTACTGATGTTGCTAGTATTTATGAAGTACCATTAAAAATGTATGAACAAAATGCTCAAATAGTAATTAGCAAGTTATTAAACTTAAAAGTCACAAAAACTGATATTTCAGGATGAAAACAATTTGTTGAAAAAATTAATCACTCACAAGAAGTAATTGAGATTAAATTAGTTGGAAAATATATTGAACTTCCAGATGCTTATTTATCAGTTAGTGAATCGTTACGAATTGCTGGATATGAAAATAAGGTTAAAATTAAAATTGATTGAATTAAAGCCGAAGATATTAATAAAAAAAATTATCAAAAATTATTAAAAAATGCAAAAGGGATTTTGGTTCCTGGTGGTTTTGGTGAACGTGGTTTTGAAGGGAAAATTTTAGCATGTCAATTTGCTCGTGAAAATAACATTCCATTCTTTGGAATTTGTTTTGGGATGCAAGCAGCTGTAATTGAATTTGCCCGTAATGTTTGTCACATTCAGGATGCTAATTCTTCAGAATTAACAGAAACAAAAAATGCAATTATTGATATTATTCGTGGCAAAGATAAAACCGATGCTTTAGGAGGAACATTACGCTTAGGTAATTATAAGACAACTTTAGTTCCAAACACATTAGCACATAAGTTATATGGGAAAAATGAGATTTTGGAACGTCATCGCCATCGTTATGAAGTTAATAATGATTTTCGTGAACAATTAGCACAAGCAGGATTAGTATTTAGTGGTCTTTATGCTGAGAAAAACTTAGTGGAAGTTATTGAAATCCCGAACCATCCTTTTTATCTTGCTGCACAATATCATCCGGAGTTTATTTCTCGGCCAAATAAACCAAATCCATTATTTAATGGTTTTGTGCAAGCAGTAATTAACAATAAATAAGATGAAAAATTTGAAAAAATAGGTAGATTTATATTAAGATTAAACCGTAGAAAGGTTGGAAATAAGTTATGAGTGGTACAAATTATCGAACACTAGCGATTGTTGGGAGCCAGTGGGGTGATGAAGGAAAAGGTAAAATTACTGATTATTTTGCTCAACAAGCAGATGTTATTGTTCGTTGAGCTGGTGGTGATAATGCTGGACATACAATTGTCATTAAAGGAACAAAATATAAGTTAAGTATTGTTCCTTCTGGTGTTTTTAATAAAAAATCAATTAATATAATTGGGAATGGTTGTGTTGTTAATTTACGTAAATTAGTTAGTGAAATTAATTATTTACAAGAACATGGTTTTGATTGCAAAAATTTACGAATTAGTGATCGTGCCCATTTAATTTTTCCATATCATATGAAAATTGATGAATTGCAAGAAGAGTATCGCCAAAAAGATTCAATTGGAACAACAAAAAAAGGAATTGGTCCTTGTTATCAAGATAAAGCAGAACGAATTGGGATTAGATTAGGTGATTTATTTGATGAAAAAGTATTTTTACAAAAATTAGAAAATAATTTAAAATTTAAAAATGAAGTTTTAACAAAAGTTTTTAATAGTGAAGGATTTGACCCAAAATTAATTTGAAAAGAATATTTGGCATTATTTCAACAAATTAAAACACTAGTAACTGATACTTCAATTTTAGTTGATAATGCAATTCATACGCATCAAAAAGTTTTGTTTGAAGGCGCACAAGGAGTAATGTTAGACTTAGATCATGGTACTTATCCTTTTGTTACGTCATCAAATCCAACAGCAGCTTCAATTCCGGTTGGTGTTGGGATTGCACCGCGTTATATTAACAATGTTTTAGGAATTGTTAAAGCATATAATACTCGTGTTGGAACCGGGCCATTTCCATCAGAAATTTTTGGCGAAGTTGAAACATATATTCGTGAAACAGGACGTGAATATGGGACTGTATCGGGGCGTGCGCGTCGAATTGGATGATTTGATGGTATTTTAATGAAACATTCGTTGCGAATTAGTTGTTATACTAGTATGGCAATTATGTTATTAGATGTTTTAACTACTATTAAGGAATTAAAAATTTGTATTGGCTATGAATATCAAGGACAACAAATTGATTATGTTCCAAGTACAATTAAAGAATATGAGATGTGTAAACCAATTTTAATAACAATGCCAGGCTGAGATGAGGACATTAGTAATGTTACAACATTTGAAGATTTACCACATAATGCTCAACAATATTTAATGAAGTTAGAAGAAATCGTTGGTGTTCCAATTAGTTTATTTTCTGTTGGTCCTGACCGTGAACAAACTATTTTAATGAATAAGGAGATTTTTTAATGATTGAACGTTATTTTGTTCCAGAGATTGGAAAAATTTGAAGTGATGAAAATAAATATAATACCTGAGCAAAATTAGAATTATTGGTTTGTGAAGGATGGGCACAATTAGGATTAATTCCCACAACAGATATTAAAAAAATTAAAACTAATTTAACAGTAAACTTACCACGAATGTTAGAACTGGAAGCTGAAACAAAGCATGATGTTGTTGCTTTTACTCGAATGTTATCAGAAACATTAGGACCAGAAAAAAAATGAATTCATTATGGTTTAACATCAACTGATATTGTTGATACTAGTCAAAATTATTTGATTAAAGAATCAAACTATATTGTTAAAAAATATATGCTTGAATTAAAAGAAGCGTTAAAAGAAAAAGCTCTTACTTATAAAAATCAATTAATTATGGGTCGTACCCACGGAATGTTCGCCGAACCAACCTCATTAGGATTAAAATTTTTACTTTGATATGCTGAATTAGAGCGTAATATTAGGCGGTTTGATGCTGCAGGTTCAGCAATTGCTGTTGCAAAAATATCAGGTTCAGTTGGTAATTTTGCGCATGTTGAAGTTCAAGTTGAAGAATATGTGGCGAAACAATTAGGGCTAAACCTTGACCCAATTACGACGCAAGTAACATCACGTGATTATCATATTGCATTATTTACAAGTTTTAGTCAAATTGCTAGTTTGTTAGAAAAAATGGCGCTTGAATTTCGCCATTTCCAACGTTCAGAAGTGGCTGAAATTACGGAAGGATTTAGCAAAAGTCAAAAAGGTTCATCTTCAATGCCACATAAAAAAAATCCAATTAGTGCGGAAAATATTGCTGGCTTAGCTCGTTTAGTTCGTAGTAATATGAATGTTACATTTGAAAATAACTTATTATGACATGAACGTGATATTTCCCATAGTAGTAATGAACGAATTATTATTCCCGACACATATCATTTAGTAGTTTATTTATTGAAACGAATGATCGGTGTTATTAATAATTCGGTTGTTAGTCCGGATAAAATTATTGAACATTTACAACAAGCCAATCAAATTTATTTTAGTCAAGTTGTTTTAACAAATATTTTGAAAGAAACTAATTATTCACGAGAAGAAGTTTATGATTTTATCCAAAAATGTACTTTAATCGCACAACAACAGCAACTTGATTTTAAAAATGTTTTAATTGATAATAATATAGCAAAATATTTAGCCTTACCAAAATTAGAAAAATTATTTGATAACAATTATTTTTTACGAAATATTGAACAGATTTATCAACGAGTGCTAAATTAAAAAAGGAGCGAGATAATGAAGTTAATTGTGGGTTTGGGGAATCCAGGTAATGAATATACTTATACAAGACATAATATTGGTTTTTTAGCCATTGCTAAGTTGGTAGATAAATTTAATTTAGCAAAGCCAAAAAATGCTTTTAATGTTTTAATATGAGAAACAACAATTAACAACGAGAAAGTTCTTTTTTGTCAACCACAGACTTTTATGAATCTAAGTGGATTTGCAGTTTATCAAATTAAACAATTTTATAAATTAACATTAGAAGATATTATTGTCATTTATGATGATAAAGATATTCCTTTCAATGTTATTAAGTTAAAAAAGAATGGTTCAAGTGCTGGTCATAATGGAATTAAAGATTTAATTCAAAAACTAGGTAGTGAAAATTTTTTACGGATTCGTTTAGGAATTGGTAAAGATGTCCAAATTCCAACCCGAAACTGAGTACTAGGAAAATTTTCTCCTAGTCAGTTAGAATTTATTAATAATGATTTATTAGAAAGAGTTTATCAAATTATGGTGCAATATTTAGAAAAAGCAAGTAGTTTTGATAAATTAATGAGTCTTTATAATGGCAAATAAAATTAAACAATATAGTTTTAAAAGTAATAATCCGAAAATTTACTTAATTGCAACTCCAATTGGTAATTTGCAAGAAATGACACCACGAGCAATTGAAGTTATTAAACATGATGTTCAAAAGATTTATTGTGAAGATACGCGGAACACAATTAAACTATTAAATTATTTTAATTGTAAAAAACAATTAATTTCTTTAAATAAAGAAAATGAAATGCAACGCTTAACAGAAATGTTAAATGATTTAGCACAAAACTTATCAATTGCAATTATTAGTGATGCCGGTTATCCACTGATTAGTGATCCAGGTTATTATGCTGTTAACCATATTTTGGAACATTATCCCTATGATGTAATTCCGATTAGTGGTGCTAATGCTGCTTTAAACGCCATTGTTAGTTCGGGTCTTAATCCGCACCATTTTTTATTTTTTGGTTTTTTAAATAAAGCAAAAACAAAAAAAATTAATGAGTTAGAACAACTGCTATCATTTCCATATCCTATTATTTTTTATGAAGCACCGCATCGAATTTTAGAAACATTAAAAATAGTTAAATCAGTTTTTGGTGAGCGTAAAATTGCCATTGGTAAGGAAATTACAAAAATTCATGAGCAATGATATCGTGGACAGTTAAGTGAAGTGCTTTTGTTTTTACAACAAGAAGAAAATGCTGCTTTTGGTGAGTATGTCCTTGTTGTTGATGGAGTGGGGAATCTTCCAGTTCCCGTTATTGCAGATGGAATTTTAGTTACCGAAATTGACCAATTAATTACAAAGCAAAATTATCGCGTTAAACAAGCAATTGATTTTGTCGCAAATAAATATAAAATTAGTAAAAATGTTTTATATAATAAATATCATCAGCAAAAGGAGTGCGATGGAAAAAACAGAACGAATTAAACACTTAGTGTTTTGTAGCATTCTCTTTAGCTTAGAAATTATTGTTTTACTCTTAACTTATTTTTATAGTTTAATTTATTATCAATTAAATTGATTAAGTTATTTATGATATTTTGTTAGTTGATGAAGTGTCCAAACTGATTTGTAGAATAAACGATGAAATAGAACAAAAAAAACCAACCCAATAAGGGTTGATTTTTTTATTTAAAAATTAACTCTAAAAATTAAATATATTGGTTCTACAATTATTTAATTTCACAATTATATATTTTTTAGTGGAAGGTTCCCCAACATGGCATTTTGCCAGTAAAGAAACCAATAGAACTGTTAACTTGTTTTTTGCGATTTTGTAAATTAATAATTTTGATTAAGATAAACAGATAGTGCTGTATTTATAACTTTTAATTAACAAGAATAAAAATAAAATCGTGTGCGTAGAAGTTGATTAACTTTTAAGAACTGGGCAAGGATTTCTTAATTAATCTACTAGAGGGGACTTGATTAGGAGGTACTTGGTATTACAAACAACTACAAAGTGTAGAACATTGTAGTACTTTGTAGTTAAAAATCAAAGAAATAATTTAGGAGGTTTATATGAAAAAGTTAAATAAAAAAACTATTAATAAATTAAATGAATTAATTTTAAGATCATATCCAGTTTCAAAAGATGAAATTACAGATGAACATTGAGCATTAGAAAAACAAAATTAGGAAATGACAAGGATGTGAATAATATGTGAAAAGATGAAAATGGCAAAGTTTATACCGAAGAAGATTTATTTAATATAGCACTTGAAGAATGTTATTCAGAAGAAAGTGCTTATAACTATATTGATACTTTAATTATGGATATGAATTTGGAGGAAATTTAATAATGGCCTAGTTTATTTCTCATTGTAATTATTGTAGTGGTTATTTTGATTTTTCAGACTATGACATTGAAAATAGACCATTAGAAACAATTAATAAATACAAAATAAGAAATAATAAATATAACTTTAATAATTATCAAGGAATTAATAATTTTAAAAGTAAGGATGTGAAATAATGAGTGATATTGTAAAAAATACAGTAAATAGTATTACATTTCAATTTCCTTTAAAAGGAGAT
>DWNE01003021.1:0-17512 GCA_018249875.1 Cecropterus toxeus | reverse complement strand
ATATGACCGCATAGATATATTAAAGTTTTTATATAAAGAATTCACATTTTTCTTTAATTGTATGTACATAAATATACCTTCATTCTAAGCCATATACATGATTGAAACAAAACGCCACGAATGGTTGAATTACGAAGGCTTACGAAGGTATACTCAGTATACCTGCGGATAAGGATTATTTCGGCTGGCGGGAGGCATCGTCGAGCCCTGTTCAAATAACCAAGTATCCTACTAAAGCGTTTACAATTTTATTTCGAATCTTGCCACTCGTAAATATTCTGAGGCTGTGCGGCTCTCTTCTCTCTATCGTAAAAGTCAGGAGTATGAGTTGATGAACTAAGTAATGTTCGCTTCGACTGTCGAATATTGTTATTTTTTTCGTTTTGAAGTGAAACTTAGAATGAAACGAAAATGCGCCACGATAAAGAAACAAACACAATGTATATATCGTATCCGTCGGCAAGACAATAAAATAGAATAGTATACAATATACATATGTAATACGTCATTATACATTAAAAATGAAGTTATTTTAAATTTGTGAAAAAAAGTAATAGTAGGTTACTTTTCAGAAGTTTCACTTCTGCCGTGTGTGAATGGCACACATACATCCTTTTTAAATTATAGAACGTAAATAATTTAAAAAAGGAATCTTTTCATTTGTTGCTTCCTAATTTTGGATGTGTTAATAAACTATTACTGACTTGATAATTGTGCTTATATTTTTTTAATATATTTTTAAATTCGTAATTATTACTGCTTTTTGTGTTGAGCGATAGTTAATTATAGATGTTTTTGATAATCGCTTACATTCATCACATATCAAAAATACCTACAAAGAGAATAAAACTAATAACGAAATAAATACTTATTATTCGTTTTTATCAAATTTCAAATGTGACACCGATTCGGGTCTAGTTCAGTCAGCAACCTGTCCACAACCCTTCACCGAAAGGTTAATTGCTTTTCGCCAGAAATAGTTGGTGGTGGTTCCACCTTGGTCGAACCATATTTTAAATCACCGTCAAAATTTAACATATTACGCACGGTTTAAAAATACAATTATGCAAATCATAAATGTCCTAGTACTGTGATCGTATCTTCATAGCCTCCATTTCCTGATATTATTAACTACTTTGAAAATTTAATTTTAGTTTAGACTGAGTTTACTTTTTAACAAAACGCGCTGTTTTGACCACGCTTTAAATCCCAGAGAAAACTAACCTCGTTTTGCAAGAGGCGGTGTTTTTTGTTTTTGTTAGCCAAAAACACAGCTAATCCGCTTTGAAACTAAATATTTTATGGCAGCATCTTTTAAAAATACAAATGAAGGTAAAGTATCCTGTAACGACGAACATCTTTTATGTGCCCACGTTAATAAATTATCTGCTCACAACTTTTTGGTTTCAATTTAAGTACGTTGCTACTTTGTAAATAATAATTTATTTAAAGATTTCGTTAGTTGGATCTTGTATTTATTGCGTAAATTTTAATAATTATGTTAGTATATTCGTTGAACACAGATAGCTGGCGGTGAAGGCTAGTTTGCTGTTTGGTTGTCAAGAATATATACAAAAACAAGAACACAATCACCCAAACCTAGAACATTATCTATATTCATAATTTAATTGTCGTTTGATCTATTGTTATTACCAGTATGGGGACCGGCCCTGTGACACGTTACACAGGATTGTATTCTTCATTGTTCACAAGTGAGTCAAGTGGGCAAGAATACTAGAATTAACGTTTTGTGTTTTATGTATCCCTTTTACGAAAGATTTTAAGAAAAATTACACAATTTTCATAGTCCAATAAAATCACAATGCTGCAATACTCTAAATATAACAGGGTAGAAATATTAAGTGAAAATTTACGTTTTAATTCAATTCATTTGAATAAATAAGTACGTCTATATTATAAAAGAATCTCACTGTACAAATTTTATTTAGGCTCTTCGATCATAAATCAGTCAAGACATTTATTATTACAATCATAAAGGAAATAAATTAACTAAAGACTACAACAAACTTATATGTTTTCTTACTCGTTGTTCTCACGTACTTGTACATTAGACGAAATTATACTAAATCAAGAAACCGTAAGACATGTTTGAGGAGTTTCTCGAAATTTACTCTATATATTTTTCAACGTATGTTTCATTTGGCGGAAGACTAGATTTCCCTGGGGTGGTCTAATTTACTATAACGCTGAGCCAAAAAATAATTCACATAAACGGAGCTGACTGCTCTGGGCACGTCCAGAATTATATTAATGTCGACGTTTTGAATTGTATTTACACTAAAATATGTAGACAAGAAAATATAAAGCCTTAATTTTGCCTGTGAGTTATTTGAATGTTTATGCTCTTTATATGGCTTTAAGCCGTATTTACCTTTTTAAGGGGAAGAATTTAGAAAAATCCTTATTTGTCCATTTTTAGTTATATAGGAATCTGTTATCTTACGTCATATGCTTCTAGACCTAAAAATGTTGTTAAAATGCCACCATACCCCGTTTAGTTTTGTTCGACATTTAATAGTTTGGACAATGTATGGCGTACAGATGGCGCGAAAATAAATAAATGCATCATGCCAAAACTCAGGTTTACCTGCCCCTATATATGCCCCTATAGATATTTCACATTAAAATAACAAGAAACTTACTGCTCAAATACTTTATTTAAATTTAGAAAAAAAATAGATTTCTGTTCTGAGTTTGGATGTTTGTATATTCGTTTTTGTGTGTGTCCATGGCGCTCACGACACAGGAGAAAATCCTAGTATGGGGTTATGAGACTTATGAGTGTAGAAAGAGTTCTTTATCTATCAGCCTTTTCAGGTCCACTGCTGTATATAGGCCTCTTCCAATAGGGATTTTTGCCAAAAGTCACCGCACTCGCACTTGGTTGGTAATTTAATTGTCAAATTCTCATTAGTGCATATTAATAAAACAACCATTCTGGATTACATTCTTCAGTGACACGAGTTATACGTAAGCACATAATTACATTATTTAGACATCAGCGGTCCAATTGTGCGCTAACCTCAAACGGATACCTCAGAAATGCAATCAATTTCAAAGCTTTGAGGTTGATTGCGTTGCTTTGTCTTCCTGCTTCGGAGAATTAAATTGTTATTTGTAGATAAAGCTATCATGTTATGTCTACAAAGAGGATTATAACCCAATCCTCGTTTTCTTATTTTTTAACTGGAAATTTTATATATTTCAATTTGAGGGTAGATTCGTGAAGCCTTTGATATCGGAATCTTTGTCTAGTAGAATTTTGAAATTGGAGCAATTGATTTCAAGGAAAAAACCAGTAGACACAAAGAAATAAACATGAACAGTTTTTGAGGTGAAACCTGATTTTTCGCATTGCATTGCTTGCACTTATGTTTTTTGCGCCATCTGTCATACATTGTCGGAACTATTAAGTATCGAACAAAACTAAGCGGGCTTCGAGGTACTGTTCGTAGATGGCGTTATTTTGATTATGCTACATCTTTAGTTTCTATCGCTATCTTGTCTATGCATATAACTTGTATGAACACGATGTTTTACATTTGCCAGGGGATCCGTTACGACTATTTTTATGTACATAAAAGATAATATGCATTAATAAATATCCGATCAGAATGAATGTGTCTATTAACATCGATATTAAGGTAAGTTCAAAGGTGTAGGAACCAATTTCCATCGACATACATTCGCTCGATAAACATTACCCTCCTTCTGACGCATTCGGGCAAAAAACTAAATTTATGATTATCTGCGAGACAGTGCTGAAGACAGTTCAACAATTTAGACAGTACTCAGCTGATGACAGTTCAACAATGTTCATTGCATCCAGCAATTACGTTCACGGCCAGTGACTGAATACACCTATACGGGCCACAACCACTAAATTTCCCCAAGAGGCACGACAGAACAATGCAATCAACCCCGCCACTTCGAGATGGATTGCATTTGAGGTTGTATCTGACGTCACCACTAGGTTAAGCTACATTAAATGTGTTAGTTAAGCATAGTATTTTATTTTGTAAGACTCTTATTTTTCACTTATACTTAGTTTCATTGGATATCTGTAGCAAATATGTAATGGACATGTGTACCTACATTTCTTAAATTTTAAATAATTAATTGTCTATGAATGATTAAATGAACGATGTTCTTTAGTTTTAGCTGTGAAATAGTCAGCTATAAATGCGTTTGCTCGGTTAATTATATTTCGTTTATCAGTCTTTAAACCATAGTGCTGCGCTTAACACTACTGTTATTACGCAGAACAGGGTGTAATTGTGCTGCCGCCGGAGTCGAACTTCAAGGGGTACATCACCTCCTCCTTATATCGTACCCTTGGTATGTACAATAATACAATGCTAATATTATGTTAAATGGTGTTTTGGCTAAAGAATTAGCATAGCTATCAAAAAGGGAAATGTGGCCAGCCTCCTTGGTACCCTTCCAAAAGACAGCGTTTATTTTTACAACAATACAGACAAGTTTATTTTTTGTTTATTATTAAGTTTTATTTAAGTAATATAATTTATGGATGTTTAAAGAGCAATAAAAAAAATTGATTGTTGAATTGAATAACAGATGCACTAGAAATGAATCTGTGTCTGACAGTAGCTAAGGAGCGATCAGCTGTAAGGATAAGGTGTAAGGTGTACAACGTTAGTCAGCGCGAGCCGGAGAGATTCCTTAACTTGCTGGAAGCACGCCTATCAGATTTTTAAAAGCGTACAGCTAGATAGTAGAACTAGTGTAGTTCGAGGTACTACCGCCATACCTATTTCTAGCGTGAAGCACTTCTTGCGTTTCGTTGGAAGGTTGTGGTTGCCGGTTCACTTATATATGAAGCGATCATCTCATTACTCGGAAGTAGCAACGTATCTGTGATCGACTTCAGAAAGAACTCCTATTTTATATGAAGTTGTTTACGGATGTCCATGGGCGGCAGTGGCCACTTTCCATCAGGTGGACTGCATGCTCGTTTGCTACTAAAATCTGATAAAAGCTAAAAGAATTCCTATTTCAAAAATGCGCTATAGAAATTTGTTATGTATAAAATGAAAGGATAGAATCGTGTATATAAAGGCGGATCTTCATTCCGACGCCATCGCTAAGATCTCATTGTGCATGTACCGCCCTTCCGTACACATTCAAAGCGTTCTCTCCGGCGTCAAAGATGCAGACCAGCATCCGGCGGTTCACTTCGTCGGGTGAGATAGGCTCCTAATGACTAAACTTTTCATCTTATATACATATATAGCGAATGAAACGTCTTTAGGAATGAATGAGGTGGTTATATCAATTAATAGTAATATTATTATGACTGTACTCTTTATTAACGCAAGGTAATAAACTTAAAGTATGTAGCCATGCTGAACTATGCTCCGGATATTTTGGCAGTTAATGAAACTTGGATAAAAACAGGGGAAGAGGCCCTTGTGCCAGTTATTCCAAACTACAAGTTTATACATAGAGCCAGGAAAGGTAGAAAAGGTGGAGGTGTAGGGCTCTTTATTAGACAAGGAATTGCCACAAGGGTAAGACGCCACCCCGCATCCCTATTAGAACAACTTTGGATGGAAGTTCAACTATCAGGAGCTACTATGACAATTGGAACAGTACCTATACAGACCAGAGAGCATAAGTGTTTTGGAAGCGTTCGATTCACTTAGCGACTCACTGAATTCAATGGCGCGAAGCGAGTACGCCTGCATATTGGGTCATCTGAATATTGATGTGAGTCATTCAAACTCTCCAAGAGTACGAGATTTTAACAATTTTTGCCATCAACATAACTTAGAACAACTGGTTAAAGAACCGACAAGAATCACGGAACATTCCGAAACCATACTAGATCTTATCATGACAATGACAATAGTATATCAAAATGTAGACATGTTAACGTGATACATAATCACTGTCTTAGTGACCATGCTTTAGTGTTGTTAGATTTTGACATAAAAAAACCAAAATTACATGTACATTGTAACCGCTGCTTAGCTGGCGTTGGGCCCCTTTGAGGTCACCTCCTTTGATTTAGAGCTAGAGTTCCTGTATCTGTTAATTTTTGAGAGCTTTTTTGAGAACCCCTAAAAAGTAGGAATAGTATCACTCCTCAGTTGACGCCCACTTCTAAGACTGAGGATCGAGAGATTAGTTGTTATCTCCCTCTCCGGCTTCGCAGGTTCCACCTGGATACTTGGATGGTATACTAGATTATTTCCGCGTATCCGCCTGCTTTGGTCAAGCTTATGTAATGAGTATCTCAAGTGTTAATCCAAAATACAAACTATCGGTGCAACAATTTTCAGTGCAATCCGACCAGTAGTTTTAACATGAACGAGTTTTTTTTTATAAAAATGAAATAGCAAACGAGCAAGTAGCCCACCTGATGGTAAGTGGCTACTGCCGCCCATGGACACCTGCAACAACTTCATATAGAATAGGGGTTCTATCTGAAGTCGAACACAGATGCGTTGCTACTCCCGAGGACTGAGATGGTCGCCTCATAAAAAAGTGAGCCGGCAACCACACCCTTCCATCGAAACGCTACTGCTTCACACTAGACATAGCGGTGGTACTTCCCCGGTCGAACTACATAGTTTCTTCCACCTGGCTGAGTAACGAACACACATCCTCACCAACTTTCACATAATAATACATATTAGTAAGATAATAATTATCATAATAATAATGATGATAATAATGATCATAATTAAATATATAATTTTCGAAAAGGTTTAAATCAGATTCTGAGAGGAGATACATCTTCAACAGTAATAGATATAACGGTTATTGAATACTTGAAACTAAAGTTACTTAACATAACGTAAAACCGTAAAGATACATATAGCAGAGATACATTTACATGTATGAAATGATTACTGCAAAAAAGGATGAGCAAAGTGCGCACTCAGCTACGTAAATCGTACCTATCGTACCTATATATGTAATTATAATATGACAAAAGACATGATGACATCCTGACGAGAAAACTTAGACCCAAGAAAGACCTTACAACAAACTAGATCAAAGTAATATCTCACAGTCCGTTTGAAAGACGCATTGCCTCCGGTGGTTACTCTCCTGTACCGGATTGACTTCCGTTTACCGATTGCTTGTTAGGTCGGAAGTTTTTACCTTAAGTAGTCCCTGATATAATGTATATAAAGTAAGACTTGATATAATAAATTCAATTGGAAACTGTCAGTATTTTTACGAGTACGAACGATTTATGGCTGTAATATATGATTTCTACAGTAAAATAAAATTGATCCAGTTCCATGCATCGTGGTCACGGCGAGACTCGCCTAGTTTCATGGAACTGGGCAAAAATTTCGGCAATACGAAATTTACACATATACATACATTATATTGTGGTATACGTAACATAATATAATGAACAGATACACAGACATATATCGTCTCAGTTTTATATATTAGTATAGATATAGATAATTTATATAATGTATGTTCGATCTAAGCGCACATTAGGGACAAGTGGTACCGCAGTAACAGGTTTTATATGAAAGTGTGACGTCGCAGTGGAAGTGTGTCACGGCACTGCTCACAATAATATATCCTTGAATAGCTATAACGAGCTTGCACTTGCAGTTGCCGGCGCGTACAGAAACTCGATGATTGTTATTCGCTGCATTAGAATGTATGATGTATTAAATTTAGGATAAAAACTTCGCAACAGTTTTTTGTTTATTAATTCCGATATAATATAATTATTGCATTATAATTGCAATATAATTATTGCAGTTTACCTCATATTTTGTGTAATAGTGAAATTAAATTCTGCATAGGCCTGAGGAGGTACTTACAAATTGTCAGTTACAACACTTTTTCTTACACTACTACCGGATCGGAACACGACCTCAACTGAGTTGATCCGGCAGTCGTACGGACTGTCGTAATAGTACTACAGTCATATCTGAGGGCGGCTAAAAATACGTTGCTAGCATGAGAAATAAAATTGTAATGACCTTACCTACCGTACCGCTTAAACCTGAACAGTACATTTAGTATGAGTTTATCTCGTTTGCTCAAAACAATTGGTTATGTTTTGCCCATTCATTGCAATGTATATTTCACGTTTTTGATTTAATTTTCTGCTATATCTTGCAAGGTACTTTGAAATGATGGGCGAAAATATAAAGGGTAAATGATTTTAAGGGAATATAATAAATTCGTATTAAGAACACAGAAGGCCCTTTACACTCCTTTATAAGACTGTTTAAAATTGTATTCGCACGTGAACAATTTTAAGCTTTTTTGTTTAATTTCTTTTAGTACTAATTAATTTAGTACTTGAATTGATTAGCAAAAACCATGTCAAAACAAAAAAATATTTTTTGCAAACCTTATTATTTTCAGTCTTGAAAATGAATTACGTCAATGCTTGCTGTTGTCATAGGATAGAAATAGGCATGACTAAAAGAAACCCTTTCGTAAACTACGAAGGCTTTTACATTGTCCCATTCATCTGATACGTAAACAGGATAATCAACAATATTGAAACATCCAATAACGTTTTTCGAGTCCCGAGCTAAGCGTGACAGATGTAATTTTATTGGACCATTCCAAACTTGCCCTTTACGTTTTACCGTGATGAAATACCCTTCGGAAATTACCTTATTCTTGATGAGAAACCAGCAGCGAGTAAGATATCAAGGTAGCAAACTGTTTTTATATTTGAAATATTGAACATTGAACACTGAAATATTATTTTGTTAATTATATTAAAGTTGATTTTTTAAAATGTTATAGTCAGGTGATTTAGTGTTAGTATTAATTTCTACGGAGGCAGAATCAGGGGATTTTAACTCTGGCCATTAGGGCTCTATGTATATGTCGTGTGTGCTCAAGAGGACACCACTGAAAGCGTAAAAAAGTTTTATTATTGATTATCTATGTTAAAAAATGGGCCTTTTTTATAGAGCCATTTTCTGGGCGACAGAATAGTACTCACCGCTGAGGCAGCAATTTAGTGGTGGCGGGCAACTGCCATTTATATTTTAGTGACCTGTAAGTAAGTAGCTCAAACCTCACCGTTTTATTATGTACTACGTCCCGATACTACCTATTTTTTATCTAATTGAGGTAGCAAACGAGTTTGCAGTTTACCTGATGGTAAGTGATTACTGCCTCCCATAGACATCTGTAAGCAACTTCATATATAACAGGGATTCTATCTGATGTCAATCACAGATGCGTTGCTACTCCCGAGGACTAAAATGCTCGGCAACCACACCCTTCCACTGAAACGCAAGAACCGCTTCACGCAGAAGTAGGTGTGATGTGGTTCTTCCTCCCCGGTCGAATCATACTCTTCCTCTACCACCTTGTATAACTTAGCACTTGACTTAGTACTAGACTTCGATATCATTCTTAAATATAGCTCGCGGGTGTAAAACTCTTCTATCTAAGTTGCTCTCGCTGGTCATAAGACGGGTGCCTTCACTCTAATACAGTTTGTCTGAAATTGCGAGGACCGCTTCACGGGCGTCTACAAATGAAGTAGTAAAAGCATCTGGATGTAGTTATACGTCTTTAAATGTTTTTGCCTCTACTAACCCATTCGATTTAAATCTCACTAGTGTTTTACATACATTGCTAAAATTATATAACAAAAACCTGACTGCTTAGAAACGTTTTGTTTAATGAAGTATTAAATTTAAAACATTTATGGTTTCGTTTCCATATTCATATTGTCATAGTATTGGTACAGCCTATGTCACTCTGCAGACTGAAAAGATTCTAATGATATACCATATGTCTGTAGTGCCTGCCTAAGAACATACATACAAATATACGCTCGCCAAAAATTTAACATTCTGATGCTGGTGGGACATGAAGTTGTTAACTTTAACACAATAAAACAGAAAACGGTAGTAAATACACTATTTTAACCGACTTCCCATAGGAAAGAGGTTGTCTATTCGTTACGTATATTTTTTGTCATCATCTGTTTATATATAGATAAGTAAATTAGGTGACATTGGCTGGCCAGCGAGATCTATGTAGGAAGATAATAGACTAAATTTAAATATAACACCCACTTAGTTAATAAGAACAATCTATCATCGTCATACATTTCCATGTCATTTGAATAAAAATTAAAGTCAATTAATAATATAGTACAAGAACTTAAGTGTCATAAGTACATGACAAGATAGATCACTTTGAAATATAATTATTTTAAATTATTTAAATTAATAAGCAGAATTTTTAGCAGTCCGTCATGGACAGTGGACACTTCTGCTGATAGACATCTATAACTACCTTTATTAATAAATATGTAGAACGGTGGGTTTAATCTGAAGTTAATCTAAGGTGTGTTGCAACTTATGAACTCTAAAATGTTCGCTTCATATGTAAGTAAGCCATTAATAACATTTTCACCGAACCATGGTGAAAAAATCGGTGTGGCGGTGTCAGCGCCGTGTTGAACCATACTTGTTCCACCACCTGTTTATAGAAATACCTTATGATCATACATAATTATCCTATATTGTCATGCTTTTTATGCACAATAGATAACCAATTATATAATTCTGATAAATGTAAATTTAAATAACACATTTGAGTAAGTAATCTTTTATTAATGTCTCTCTATATTAGATTATAATACAGGCAAAATTAATTGCAATAAATTAAACAGTATTTTTATACAAAATAACAATAATAAGAAATAACAATATAGAAATATATATAGCCATAAACCCTAACATTACATGCTTTAATTAAGTACAGATACGATACATAATCACAAAATAAAAAGTGTTCATGTATCAAAGTGTACACTTATCTTACCATATCATATCGTATTTCTATAAAATAAACCGATTAAATGTTATTATTTTAACCTAACGCTTAAATGTAAACGTTTTCGTAACGCCACAGTGTTACCGTTTCCGTCACAAAAATTAAAACGCCAAGTTTGCCCCTTCCAGCCGCTCAAAGAAGTTTCACTTTACAAACCAATTTTAAAATGCATACGTAAGCTCGGAGACCTATTAATACTGGTCCACTATCACAAATAGTCTCCCTAGTTTAAGAAATAAAAGCAGAGTGGAGTTTGTATTGGTGTGAGCGGCAAGACAGGCGATCATTCAAGGGAGAAAAGATTGCACCCGAGCGAATCCGAACCGCTGGAGCGCATCTGTGTTATATATTATTGCTACTCTGTGGAAATAGATACGGAAAGAGAAATATAAGAGATTAAAAGTACGCCTTTTGAATTATTTTCATTACTGGTATTTATTGCAATTTTATAATAATTTGGTATATAACGCATAAGTTACGTAGGTACAATGGTTGGGACGTGGTACTTCTTGGAGAGTTTAGGGAATAAAAATCATTGATATTATATTATAGTTTATACCTATCATATCCTATAGTTTGTATTCCTGCCATTTACGTAAAAACTTACAATATCTTAAGAAGTTTGGAATGTAATAAAAAATAAGTATAATATATCGTTAATCTTTGTAGTAAGAACAAGTCATAAATTAATGTTTGATATGAAATAACATACAAACAAATTGTTTTGTAGATCTACAAGTGTAGGTCTTTGATAATGCAATACATTAAATACACTTTCTTCTTATTCAACAAAATACTACCTTCTTTATCTTATCCTTTTTGAATAATCGGTTTTCTTACGATAAAATATATATGTAGGAACTTCAACTAGTAAGTAAGTCCGCAAAATGGAATCCTATTCAGTGCTTTCTATCCGGCACGTCCTTTCCGTCAGTAATTGCATACTCCACCTGTCTAATCACATCACTATTCAAATAACACGTAACGTGAATAGTAATAAGGAAGAATTTTTAAGAAATTCATTTTTTTTGTGTTGAATAGTAAATTTATCGTGAAAGGCTTCAGGCTATGTAGCATCAAGCTATGTTTGTTTGATTTTAATAGATTGTTCTCTAATAAACGCGGGTGAAACTGCGTGTCGCAGCTAGTAAATTATAATAGAATTCTCCTTTTTTTATTGGACGATTATACTTAAATATACTCCTGTTTTTTCTGTATTTTTTATTTAGAAGTCATATAAGTATCAAAGTAAAATTATCGTGGTCACCAAGGCATTCATTAGATATTGGATATATGAGCTGACTTAGTTTGTACCTATATAGAGTTGGATGAAAGTGTTCCCAGGTTACTTAATATTAAATGGACTGCATAATCGTTTGGGACTACTTTGTAGACTGTATTTCTGTCATATTAAAGAAAAAAAGTAATTTGTGCATTCCGTTTTCGCAAGTTTTAATCTTTGTTATTCAATTGAAATTAATTCGTATTTGGCCGTATACATACAATTTGTTGCATTGAAGTGTGTGAAAAGTCGAGGCTTACGTGAATGTTTCTAGTCGACTGCGACAGTAGGTGGGTAATGTTTTTCGAGCTGTTTCGAGCCTCGGGGAATAAGGATTGTTTTTTTAAAGATTTAATTTGTGGCGACACGACCGGATGGTTAGGATGTTGGATTGAGACTGACTGGTATAAATGTATGAGCGGAGGGGGAGGAGAATATCAGCAAATCAGCAAATAGCGGAACATAGGGCATCTATAACAAAGCGTTTGTATGTAATTATGTATGATTGTTTTTTTTGGCACGGACGACATGACATAATGTAACATGACATACATATGGCGTTTGTAAATCTGAAAAAAGGTGGGATGGACGGCTTTACTGCACAATACGAGTAACAATCAAATAAAAGCTAGTAAATAAATTCCAAAAGTTAAATAATTTTGACAAATACTCAAAAAAGCGTTAAATTAAATATATTAGTAGAAAAAAAGCTGATTGCTTGTTTTGTTTTAGCAGTCTAGACTTTTGTTTTCATAATAATTTCATAAAGTATAAAAAGTATGTAGGTACTAAACAAAAGAATACTGAACTGAAATGTCTTTATTTTGCATAGGCCTACGGGGGCAGTTACAAACTGTCAGTTACAATATTTTCTTACACTACCGCCGGATGGGAACTTTATTAGTGCTGTACTGTACTATACATGTATACTTATAAATAATACATGAGTATACATGTATACGTATAAAAAAAAGTTATACTTGTAAGTTGTATAAACAATATAATATGCGTAGATTTAAGAAATGATGTCTTATATGTTATAATTGACCGCATTACGTATCATGCAGTGAATTGTATACAAATGAATGTGTAAAGTAGCCTTTACAGTTGACATTATCAATTTTATACAGCGGATTTTTTCGTCGCATTATGATTTAGTGTAGTAATCAACTATCGTTTGAATGGAACGAAAGATCACGTCGCTCTATTTTTTATGATGTCGTATATTACATGATATATTAACGATAAAATTACAATATGCTTCACTAATGAGGGTAATTTGCATATTTATCAGCTGCAAACAATCGTAAAAAATATGAGCATTATTAAGCAGGGATCGACGCAGCTTTTGTGTTGATACTCTGTGTTTATACGAAGTAAATTTTAGTACTTATTTTCGAACCAAAGTAGCTGTTTCCCAATTCGTCTGTGTATAACGGCCTTGTCTTTAACTTCAACAATATCAAACTAGTACAGCTCCACTTATCGGAAAAAAAATCTGTTAAAAAGATCAGATTTAGGACAGTGGTAATTCTAATCATTTTTTAAATAATATTCGATTCGTGTTAACATACTTCAAAACATAAAAATAAGGGCTCGGTAGAGTATGTAGTTTACACTTCTTTTCTTAATTTATTATTAATCGTTGCGTACATTTGTATAGTACCTTAATACAATTGAAGTTTAAAATAGAAAACAATCAATAATAATGAAACAAGGCAATAATGGTAACAACTATCTACAGAAAGTTTTTTACAATTTTATCGTAATTTTAAGGATTTTCTTTAACGAAAGACAAATAATATAATAAAATAATCGCCTTTGTGTTCAAAGATATTTGAGACTTGTGATTGATCCGACTAGAATAACATAGCAATCTCCTAGGATATTTCAAATGGAAAGCAATTTTCACGCAACTTGCTGAGAGTGTGATTGGTGAGTGAAGGTGACATTATTGGTTAGTAATATATACAATGTCTAAGTGTCAAAAGACTATTTAGCTAGTAAGGGAAATTTTCCTTGATATTGATATCACGATGTATCAATATCAAGATATCGAATATGGATACGATACGATACGATATCAAATATGTTATACATATTTCGCACAAAAACAGAAGCTCAACATTCACGCTTTCTACACGCTTTCTACACTCATAGCCCCACACTAGGATTTTCTCCTGTGCCATGGATGCCATGGACACACAAACACGAATACACAAACACCCAGACCCAGAACAGAAATCTAAACTCATCATTCATATATCTGGCTGGGAATCGAACCCACTGCGCGTCAGACCGGTAAGATGACCGCTCGGGTACGCGGGTCGTCAACATTCAATAAAACATCAATAAACTTTGACAACAAGACGCTAAAAATATAGCAGGCGGTGTGTATACCACACGAATTTCGGGTGCGGCTACCTGAGCAGCGGGTAGTGCAAAAACTGCGCCCGCGCCGCTCCCACGCTCCACGCGGTCAACGACCCCGTCTGCATTAATGTTAATTTGACGAATATTGACGACGTGATAACGACGGCACAAAAGGCGACCGCTTGAAAGCCCCTTTTTGCGAACTTGCTCCTTCCTATTCATAATTTTGCGTTATACACTTGTTCTTAGCGATCGGCGGACTTATTAAATCAATTATTCGGTGCAATATAAAGCGTGTATGTATTTGATGATGTATTTCTGAATTTGAGTGTACAGTGGACATGTACCACGGACTTACTACCGGGGAAATTAATGTTAGTTATCATTAAATAAAAAAACACGCTTTCTACACTCATAGCCCCACGCTAGGATTTTCTCCTGTGTCGTGGGTGCCATGGACACACAACCACGAATACACAAACACCCAGACCCAGAGCAGAAAACTTAACTCATCATTCATATTTTTGTCTGGTCGGGAATCGAACCCGGGACCCACTGCGCGTCAGACCGATATGGTGACCACTCGACCACGCGGGTCGTCAAAATGTTTTGATTATTATCATCGAACTAGAATATAATACCTATACTATAATATAAACTGTATGAAAAAGAAGTAAATTACATTGTAATTACTTATATCAATAATATTCAACATGGCAATAACTAAGTATTTGGTTATAAAAATGATTTTATAAAAAAGAAATAATTTTACCATTTTTTCACATAGAAACGGACGAACAAATAAGTTTAGTAACAAACTCGTACAGCAAATATTCATTTTCACTACATTAATACGTAACTCACATCTTTACAGATATAATAAACAGAAAACATATCTCTATTCTTACCCATTTACAAATCTTACGATCTATTGTACGTATTCCTCATGATATTAATGAAATAGCAATAAACGTTAACCACCCATACAGCCTCTTACGATATGGGCACTACGCATATTAGTCAAGATATTTGGAGAGTGATTATGATGTCTTATAAAATCCGCCGGTCCATTTTTGGTAATTCGCACCTTTTTCATCATTGTGAGTGGTAATTATTACGGAATATTTATATAAAATCAATTTAAAAAATGGCAAAGACTCTTGATGCTCCGTTTCAATTTACAGGTATTGAATGTGTTATAGACTGGATGTGACAGACGAAGTAATGTGACAGACTTCTCGATGTATGTAATGTATTCGTATATACACTTTCTACACTACAATTTTCTCGTGTCGTGGGTATCTTGGATACAAAGACGAATACACAAATACCAAGACCCAGAACAGAAATCTAAACTCATCATTCACATTTCTGTCTGGCCGGGGATCGAACCCGGGACTCACTGAGCGTCAGACTGGTATGGTGACCGCTCCGCCACGCGGGTCGCCAAATAAATGGCAAAGACTCGGTTAAAATCTATTGGTATTGAATGTGTTATAGACTGAGTGTGACAGACGAAGTAATACTTTTCGAAGTATGTATATAATGTTTTCGTATAGGAGACCGTATTCAAAGTTATGTCTATCATAACACAGCTGCGCAGTCACCAACAAGTATAATAGATGGTAGAACCAGTGAAGTTTGAACGGGGAGATACCCCAGCCATGCCAACTTTTAACGTAAGACGTGTTCGTAAGTTTCGGTGGAAAGGTGAAGTTGCCGGCTTACTTTCATCTTAGTCCTCAGGAGTAGCGACGCATCTGTGATCCACTTCCGATAGAACCTTAGTTCTATATAAAGTTGCTTACAAATGTTCAATGTCTGTAGGTAAAAAGGAACCTTTTATTACTTTGTTTTAAACAGCGCAAAATCGTGAGGTTTTTGATAATATTTTGGCTGGGAAGCAACTCAATCGTAATCATCTTCGTCTCCTGTCTTCTTTGTACCATCTGTGGTGATTGACTACAGTCCCGCTTGCCAGCAAGTTTACAGCAAAGCCGATTACTGTAATCACACAAACGGCAAAATAAACGTATACAAAGGAAACAAGGGTTACAAATTGTGTGCTAAGCGCCGTAAGTGATGCCATGTAATAAAGAATTCGCGGTCCGCCACAGTTGTAAACTATGTACATGAAAACAGCGAAACGAACCGACATTGTGGCGGGTAAACAAATTGTAATCAGTATTTCAATGGATTTTACGCGTGAATTTGCCGCGGGTTGGATTAACTGGGACATAAAGGGAAAAATCCCAATATTTCCGCTTGATATGTGTATAAAATAACACGAGGGAAGTCACAATTGGCTCGTAAATTCTTATCGGTTTGACCTAAAAGATAATGTGAACATAAATACGGAAGGTGACAGTACTCGTCATGGTTCAATTGAGTCAGAATGGTATAAGTATAACGCTTCTACACTCATAGCCCCACACTAGGATTTTCTCCTGTCTCGTACGTGCCATGAACACACACAAACACGAATACATAAATACCCAGGGCCAGTACAGAAATCTAAATTCATCATTCAGATGTCTGCCCGGGGATCGAACCCGCAACCTACTGAGTGTCAGACCGATATGGTCACCACTTCGCCACGCAGGTCGTTATAGATTGCTTTGCTGCCTGCTCTAAGGAGTATTGCTAGTAAAAGTAAAATAAATTAGGTTATGTAAAGCACTATAATCGGTTTAAGGAACCCATAAACGACATTTAGTATGATGATCTTAGTTTTCAAAGGCAGCACACTGCATGCTCGCCTGATACTTTAATGCTATTAATAAAAAAAAGTAAACGATTGACTTTCGCTAATTCAATTACATAAAAAAATGTTAAAAAATTCTATTACTGAAATCGTAAACAAGAAAAACTAAAATAAAAATAACATTGTTCTTATAGGAACGTTTATCTAAAGTTTGTGAAGGCAGCGTTCGACGACCCGCGTGGCGGAGCGGTCACCATACCGGTCCGACGCGCAGTGGGTCCCGGGTTCGATTCCCGGCCAGACAG
>DWNE01003020.1:0-17513 GCA_018249875.1 Cecropterus toxeus | reverse complement strand
ATCAAACAAAAAAAAAAAAAAAAAAAAAAAAATACAGACGAATTGAGTACCTCCTCCTTTTTGGAAGTCGGTAAAAAAGGCGTTGAGAAGTTGGAAGCGTGAATAAAGGTTTCTTATTGTTTAAACAATGGTCTTCAATGGCTTTCAATACGAAATTCTTTTAGACACCTTAACATCTTCCTGTGAAATCCTTAGAGAAATGCTTTCAAAAGCTGCATTGTTTGATATTCAGTATGATATTTCGCAGCCCGCCGATAAAAGAGATAAAGCATATCGCACCCTAGCTCTTATTTGCAATTATACTTAAATTGCATACTATGTCCCTTGTGTTATAATTGTTTCGAGTGAAATATTTTGTATTTTACCCACCTGCCTCAGAAGGAGAGATATATTTTAGAGATATATTAGAGCGCATGTATGTATGCTTTTTGTATGTATGTCCATTTATTTGGCAAGCGCTACAGCCCAAAAGACTTGCTGGATTGTGACGTATGATCTATCATTGTGTCATATCATTGTCATAGGCTATATAATTTTTTAAAATGGCGTCTGAAAATAGAGGGGTAAAGGGAGGGAAGCGACGATTTTTTTTACTATAAGGACAATATGGCTATCAAACGAAAGTTAGTAAAGAAAGAGTTACGAAAGAGCTATCTAAAAATATATATTGTAATACTTTGACTTGACTGTTTTGACAAAACTTATATAAGCGATAAATTAAATATACATCATTATGAACAAAAATTTCGTTTTAAGCAGTCGGTTTTTTTAAATGTTTTAACAATGTGTCTAGTTAAATCCGTTTCACGATTATTTATAATACAATTTAGTCTGTTTTCCTTAGTTAGGTAACTGCGGGTTAGGGTTATAAATCAAATTCACAAAGGCGCCTGTTTCTTGTCGCGAGAAAATACTACTTTTCCCAACTTCGACTTATTAACTTGTTTATGTTTGGATAACAAAACTTTGTCAATAAGATTACAAAATTGGGTCAGAAAATGTAGGATAAGGTGAATTCGCATTTTGGTCAAAATATTGTTTTGTATTTCTATTTCTGGCGTATTAAGCCTACCATAAAAGCTTAAGCTTGAGTTCATGCGTACCTACTCGAATAAAGCTTACCGATTAATATAACTACAAAAAACAAAATAACAAACCATTATGTTTAATGCCTAGAGGATTAAACCTAGCATTGTTGCGACTTATATTTTACTGTACAAAAAGAAATGAATACATTGAAACATATGAAACAAAAATGCAATACAGAAGGTAAAAGATCTCGGAGCGGACTGAAGACTTTCTTAGACGTGAGACATTAAGCTGAAGTGGTATTTGAGGCTGAGCACGGGCAGATGTTCGTTCTAGGCCTCGCTTTTTGTATTAAAACGGCTGAAAGAGCACTTCGAACACCGGAGCACCATCCACTCATCATTAATGCATTCCATTAGGAGTTATGCTTCGCTCATGTAAAATTAATGTTCCGCTCAAATACTTATCGTTTAGTGGCGTTCGTGGGAATCCCGCGATTCATGTAGCATCGTATAACAGAATCTCGTAATTGAAAACAGAGTTTACTCTGTAACAATATTAACAGCCGGCGCACGTACATCAATGAACGTACTTCGAATACAAATAATCCATTCTCTGCGTGCATTATTTTATATTATAATATCCTTTGATATAACTTTTGAAGGTTTAAGTTGATATATTTTTTATTATTATTAAATGTAATAGTTAATAAATACTGGGCCGTGAATACTCTGGCTTAACTAGAAGAATGAAAATGTATTTTTCCGCCTTGTCTGCAATATAGATGCTTAAAAAATAATAAAAGAAGTAGAAAATGAACACTATGAGAACCACTTGTGGTAGACGTTTTGTAATATGATTTTATAGAAAAATACTCCAGAAAGGCTTTTAAAGTGTCAAAACGTGTAAAGATTGAAATGGATAGGAAAGGTGATAAAGTTTCTAAAGTACGTAATATAAAGATCAGGAAAGAAGTAGTTTTTAACATTTATCGTTCGTATTTACCACTGGTGTACTTATGAGGTAACTTATGTATTTTTTAAGTAACTACAATTTCATAAAAGGTACATGATGTTTTGCTAATGGCGAGTCCTAATGTTAAGGTTCCGGTAGAAAACTTTACTATACCGTTATCAATTATACCAATCCGCATTTGATCACGGTGGTGAACTATGGCCAAGCCCGACTTAAACACAAGAGTAACCTCAGCGCTATAGTGAGACTATGGTCTCACTATTGAATTTTATATGAAAATAAAAAAAAATACTTACCTAAACTATGGTTGGAAATGAAATATGGTTCAGCCTAAATAAATTTTAAGCCATCCATGCAAACTGGGTCAAAATATCGGCGCTAAATAAATAAAAAAACCGCCTACCGCGAGTACCCGTTACATAATAAAACGGTACAGCTTAATACAAAAGAAACATGTTAATTTATGTATGAGGCCTTTTCATTAGTTAAACGACATGATCGTTTGAAGCCTCCTTACGCAGACAACTATAATCCTTTTGAATTAAATAACACGTCCGCGAAATTAGACACGCATTTGCGGGGAATTAAAATAAACGTTTCCTCTTTGTCGGTACGTGAGTCTTGGTTTAAAGAGGGTGATTAGGGCTCACGTACGCGCGAAATTGCCGCGAGATGCCGCGTGCCGTCGCCTTGTTGACAGCCGGGTCTCAAGAGTATGCTCAAATAATTTATCTCAGGACCTGTCGCCTCTAGCTTCTGCACTAGCTGTACGAAATATTACTTTGCCTTATTGTCGGCTACGACGTCTGTGTAAAAGTTTCTCACGCATCAACACCAAAGCCTGATGTCACTTACTTACTAATATTAAGGGAATAAGTATTTTATTTTATTTATTTGTTTATTGCACCTCATTCAAGAACAAGTTACAATAGGGCAAACTTAATGCTTTATGGCATTCTCTACCAGTCAACCCTGGGTGGCTGGAAAATTTGCGGCAGGCGTTCATTATAAGTAAAGATTAACTAAAATTTATTTAAATTTCTACATGTACCCAAAAGTAATAAAAATTATGCTAAATTAAGTATATACATAACTACAAATAACACGTATTATTACCAAATTGTTTTGCGGTTAGCATGTGCTTTAACTATAAAAGAAATCATCGTTAAACCCTGTATACCTGAAAGAATGTGCGGGAAAAGTTGTTAAGGGTGCGCTACGTCTAAGTAGGTATATGTTCGCAGTATAGTGGACTATGCTTCGATCAAATGTGTACATATTTGATCGAAAGGACTGAGGCCTTTTCATTCACTCTTTTTCTCCTATAATTGGACCCGTGTCCAGCAGTGTCCAGCAGTGCGCTTCTTACGGGAAAAGTTACATGTAAATGTTGATAATACGTAGGAAGTCAATTATGCTTATCATCATTCAAGGTTGACATCACCCGGCAGAGATCACACAACACGGAATTAATGATATCAAATGTATGTAGGTGAATATCGTTAATTAGAAGAGATAATAACCACAATTAAGATACTCAAATATTTAAAAATCTCTAAGCCACACGGCTGAACTGAACATTCTTTTTAAATTCCCCATTTGTGGCATTCCATTATAAAGCGTATAATTCCCTGGTTTTTCCAAATAAAATCAGTGGTCTTAAACGTTTTAAACAAATACTCGCACGGGAATCATAGCCGAGTGGAGAATACCATGAATACGGAGCTCATAAAAATTTACAGATAAAATAGTACCATTCTTTTGTCGTTGGAGGCAAATTTGAAATTGAAAATAGCAGTTGGTGCAGCGTTCGTTCGTACCGGATCGTTTATTTAGTAGCGGAGGAATTGCGCTTTGTTCCGCTCCCACCGCAAGATGCAGGTAAAACTTTAACAATTCAGTATGTCAGAAGTTCACAGTTACTAAATTATCGCACTTGGTTGGCTAAATGCGTTCTGTAGATGTGTAGTCGCTCTGCGAAATAAAGTAGAATAGGATGCAGCAGTTCAAGAAAACAATACAGTTTCGTTTTGTCACATTAGTAGTAACATCGAGTTGAGTTTTATAAAATAACATATAATATTGCCTATACATATATATGAACTGTGTCTTCACTTGTTACATTTTCGTTTATGCACTAACATAACTATAATGATCTACTTATGTATATGCTTTTACGCAATTTTGTAAATAAATATTTACTAATTTTATGGGTAGTATTTTTTTGGTTACAGACAGACAGAAGGCTCTCATTATCTCATCTCATCTTTAATTATCATGTTGCTTTATTTTTCTTTACGATCCAAAGCAACTAAATATATTTTAAGTGATATATCAATATATGTGTTGTATCCACTCAAAATTCACTTACTGACATATAAAACCGTACTTTAATTATATCATAGAACCTTTAAAATGTATAAATATTTGTCACATATTTGCAAAAGTTTCAGATACTTCAAAATGCTAAAATAAGTAGCCATGAAACTTCAAGTAACAATCTAATGTAAACCGTAAAATGTATAAATATTTGTCACATATTTGCAAAACTTTCAGATACTTGAAAATGCTAAAATAAGTAGCCATGAAACTTCAAGTAACAATCTAACACTTTTTGTGGTATAAACTTTGCTACATTACGTAATGAAAGTTACTGCTAAGGCCAGGCGCCGCTTATGGTCTTGTTATTTATTCATTCCCTCTTATAACTTATAATCAGGGCGCCGCGAGTTTGAGATCATTATTCAACGCCGTTTTACACCCCGAAAATTGTTTGGCTAGATTAACCTGATTTTTGTTTTGCCTTAACACTTAAAATTCAACGCTTTTTACGGTTAAGAAGTAAATATTTTTTTTTACCCGACTGTGTCTGAAATGTTTTTCGAGCGTTGTATGTATGTATGTATGTATGTTTGTTTGTATGTATTTCCATTTCTTTGGCACGCGCTACGGCCCAAACGGCATGACCGATCGTAACGATATTTTTTTTTGGATTTTTTGATTTAATGTTTTTAACGATGTTACTAGTTTCTCACACAAACAACAGTTTCTAAACAAAACTGTTTTATTGCAAGCAAGTGGAAACGTATAGTGCACTTACCTTGTGGAACAGTTTAGTGTCTCATTGTTTTAACATCACAAGTGTTTTGATGTCGTAGAGAATTGCGAGACTTATACAGCTCATGTTTTTAATACAAAAGTGAGATGGCTTAATGAGATATACCTACGCAACAAATGACAATATGTCTATTTTTTTTATCTGATTGAAGGAGCAAACGAGCATGCAGTTCACATGGTAATTGATTACTGCCGCCCATGGACATCTGTAAGTAACTTCATATAGATCAGTGTTCTATCAGAAGTCGATTACAGATGCGTTGCTACTCCCGAGGACTGAGATGTTCACCTCATACATAAGTGAGCCGGAAACCACATCCTTCCAAAGAAACGCAGGAACTGCTTCACGCTAGAAATAGGTGTGGCAATGGTACCTCCTCGGTCGAACTACACTAGCTGTAACATTATCATCTATTTGATAGTAAGTGGCGACTGCCGCCATAAGGAGATGTACTTATGCAAGACACTATCGAGCTATCCCTGAGGACTAAGTTGCAACGATCGTCGTCATATCAACGTCGATCCCATAAATGATTTGCTAAAATCATTTATGGGATACGTCAGGTAACAATCTTATCTTGGATGTATCGTTTGCTACTTCAAAATTATAAAGTAACAAAACCCTTTAAAGATGTATAGACACTTTTACAGATACGTAGGTACTTTCAACCTTCCACATCAATACCATATATGAATGTAGATGTTTTTTCGTAAAGTTTATTACGATTCAGCATCTGTTTACGATATATCATTAAATTAGACCCCGCCAGTAACAGTTTCATTGATAAAACGTAGCCAGAGCACTTTCCGCCGTATATTAAACACCTTAAATATTGAATTGCCTCGTGGTCTCCTGTAAATCGTAGCTGAAAAAGTAACCTAAAAATTTAGTACCTCGTAACAGTGGAATGAATTTTTTGATGTTGACAGACGATATGAAATAAAGGGGGTCAGTTTCGATATGGTTTTGTAAGAACTCATTTAGCGTTATGTACTTATAAGTAGTAAAATAAGTTACGTTTATAAGGAAGTTAACAAATACGCCATACATTCCATTTATCTAAATCAAAAAGTATTATAAAAATATACATTACAAATATATGTTCTTCTGGGGTGACAGTTAAAATGTAAATTGAGATTGAAATAATATAAAATTTGAGAAAATTTATTTTGACTAAAATTTGAGTATTTTCATTACTTATTATGGTTTACATCAGTACCTCTAATTGTTGTCGTAATCGACGTGCCGAAAGAGAACAGATTTGTTCTGTAATGAAGTCGTGCCGAAAAGTTACAAAATAGCAAATTTATTACCTTATTTATGAGAAACAAAACTAAAATAAAGTAAAAGCAGATCGCAAACATAGTAAGTGCAAAATTGAAACTACGCTTTAATAAAGCCTTCTTCAGACGAGGTTGAAGAAAATCTAGCTTATTTTAAAGCATTTCAAGCTTTTCGTGCTACGAACAAAGCCATACTGTGCCCGACGTTTTATAGACTTAACTAGCAATTTTATCTCCGCATTTATCTTGAATATCTATCTGTCAGATAGTGTATAGAATAATATCAGTCACAATATCGTAATTATTATCTTATTTCTTGCAGATTCTTCCATAATTCATAGACTTCCCTAAGCTTAAGATATGACTAACGCAAATGAAAAAAATGATGTAGATTAAATGATGAATAATCAGCCCTTTATCACATCTTTGTAGGTTCCGATTACGAGTATAACATAGTATTATCTTTAATGACTAATTAAATATTGTTAACCATTCGGTAGACTCGGTGACTCAGTCATCTATAAGAACTAAACTGTAGTTCTATATTGAATAATATAGAACTAAACTTCATATATAAAAGCGATAGGATTCTTAATATTGCCTAATCATCATAGAAGCTAAACTGCTAATAGTAGATCCATTTAATTTCGACAGTATGTGCAACTTTTAACATAGACCAATTAGAAAGGATTTATTAAATAACCTACAATCCCTAAGAGAGTTAAATAGGGATTAAATATTTGTGTACACGTACAAAGTCGCAGGCTACAGCTAGTTATAATTAAATTCGGGAGCAATGGGCAATAACAATAACTTTTATCGCCAACTTATATGTAAGTGGCAAAACCCTGGCATTATCTTTGCATGGCGTTACTGGTGGCTAACGGTGCTCATATGAATTCTAACGTACATTGCGCTCCGAATACAAACGAGCTCCTGATTGTCATAAACGATTTTTACGATTTGCTCCCTTAATTTTAGGAATTCAACCGTTTTCAAGCCGAATGAAAACATTTTACATTCGCAATTTCTCATGTTTTACATTTTAAAAGATTTCACCTAGTAAGTATTTACTTTTGTGATGCAATATTTATGGTACAATGATTTCTAAATTGCCAACGAGAATGATGGCAACATTTTAATAAGGAATATTCACATTCACATAGCGTTACGTAAAAAAATATAATATTTATTGAACTAATACAGATATATACAGATACAGATACTATTACAGAAAGTTTTTGATCATCCGTATTAGTTTGCAAACACTTTAATTAATAATTTTTATCTATAATTCTATTATATTTATAGTTTGATAGCGGCACAACTATATTTAATAACTTAATCAGAACAGAAAATTAATTACATGAAAATTACTCAGATCTCAATACACGAAACAATTTCCTATCATTAATTATAAATTCTAGGTAAAGCTTACTCATAGGTGTTTTACTAGGTATTTGTTTTTGTTCAAATTTATTTACCTGGAGTTCCTGATGTTATACATACATTTTTTACGTTCTTTTACAGTCACAATGAAGTTGTTTGTTCTGTGTTGACTTTTGAGAGCACTTACAATTTTTTTCCAATATTTCAAAATTTTTAAATGTTTTTAAAAGTTTCATTATTTTTTCTTACTCTACCACCGAATCGGAATGCGGTCTCAACTAAAAAGATCTAGCAATAAACTCAGTGGGTTTCACCTTTTCTACGTATATTTCAGTTTCATAATGTTTTATTTTTATACATCTTGTTTTAACATTGGCTCTAAGATAATTAGTAAAATCAAAATCTGTGTACTTAATGGTATAATACGTACTCATTGATGAAATTTTCGTTATAAGATTACATAAGAATATTCTTAGACAATATCCGGCTTTACAGAAAGATAATATGAAGAACTCTACCAGTGTATGTAACAATTTCGCCTGAAGCTCGCGCCTTTCTTTAATCAAAATGACCTCCTTTCTTTTACACGTCCAAAAGTCTGCCAGACGGAGTGTTTGTAATATTTCTTAAACTGCGCCATTTGGACCATATTTGAACCGCTCCGGGACACATCTAAGATAATGTTTCTTTTAAGATATTTGAGGGCATCCAATTTAAGTAGATAAAATATACGTGCAGCTGTAATATAATTACAATAAAAAAAACAATGAACTTAAGTATAATCAAGTATACTTCAATAAACTTAAGTATATAATATTTATATTTTTTTGTTATTTTTAACGATGTTCTTTGACAGAATTTATAAAACAGTCGTGTCCATCAATTGAAAAAAAAAACATTCTTAATTATTAATTAAAATAATTTTATCTAAATACTTTTGATTATTGGTGATTACTAAATAGTAAATGTCATAATAATGTATTAATTATGTATAAATTGTAAAACTGAAAGCAAAATGTCTATACAAAAAAATCTAAACTTAAGATTCGTGCTCCTTAACAGTTAATTAAATTCCGAACGATTTCATATCTTTTGAATTACTGCACCGTTCAATAAATAGGATAACGGAAAAACTTTTTAGAACTTGGTTTAAGATAACAAGAAGAGGCAAAACTCATTAAACTTTTATGTTCGGTATCAAGCATGTACTTTATAATGATCTCACCGAACACTGTTCAATGGTTTTATAACTATAATATTACAAAGTAAATAAAAGTTGCAGTACCTTGTTTTATGTGGTTGTGTAGTGCAGCCCATGAATATTTTTGGAACAAATCCTAATGAATCAGAAGTTCAGAACTAACTGAATCGATCACCTTACATGACTTGCTTTCAGTAAAAAATAATAAAATAATTATTAATAATTAATTAATTACCTACTGTTACATAAGTTAAAGGTGGAAGACCTCTTTTCTCTGGAAGAACACCTAATCCACACCAATTTCTGCCTTATAACATCAGTGTTTTTGCGGCTGTGTTCCGGTCTGAAGGGTGTGTTATGAGAGACAAACTTATTCACGGCGCTCCCAAAAGGCAGCAAGCAATGCCAGTGGACGTTGAACCCGCTGGGGGTATTGCTCGGGCAAGGATTCCTCTAGACCCGTAGACCCTGCGCCACGCGGCGACGTAATCGCCACGGCATAGGACTTCATATCATTAGCACTTATCCGATGGATCCCAATTAGTCTAAAGGAGTAGCAACCCATCGGCTAACCTCAGGTAAGACTCCAATCTTACCTAGAAATCATTCAGATGTCCATGGGTGGCAGTGGCCACTTACCATCAGGTTGACTACATGCTTGTTTTCCACTTCTATGTCACAAAAATAAAAGTAAGTCTACCGTAGCATAGCATTACCAGGTGTTCGAACCAATGTAGTTCGACCGGGGAAGTACCACGGCCACACCTATTTCTAGCGTGAAGCAGTTCTTGCGTTTCGGCGGAAGGGTGTGGTTGCCGGCTCACTTTTATATGAGGCGACGATCTCAGTCCTCGGAAGTAGCAACGCATCTGTGATGGACTTCATATAAAACCCCTGTTCTATATAAAGTAGCTTACTAATGTCACACTAACGTGCTTACACTTACCATCAGGTGGGCTGCTTGGTCGTTTGCTACTTCATATTTATAAAAAAGGTAGACTGCATGCCCTTTGCTACTTCTCATAAAAAAAAAATACAAAATATAAATCCGAAAAACTAAGATGTGCTTCCGATACAAAACTCCATTAGGATTAAATACGATTAAAGTTCTCCAGCATAACTTAACATACATTACTTACACTTTCAAACTTCCAGTGCTCTCGACTTTAAACTACAGTGCCATTTAGTTTAACCTACTTTTGAAAGTTGTAATTAGTATTCTGACATTTTTATACACAGGTTACACGTTCTTTACAGCGGAGTCCTGCACAGGAAAGTTTCAGATATAAAATTTCCAGACTTTAAAAACAGTCGTGCCTTTAATAAAGTAGGCTCGCTATTGAACAGTTTTAAGTTATAGTGTAGTAGCTGACCATTAATTTTCTATTCCAGGAACTATTTTAGACCTAAATAAGTGCTAAGGAGGTTATAGTATACGCACTACACTGAACAAATTGAATAACTGCTGATTGATAAATTGCAGGATTTTTGAACAACATCCATATTTTAGAAGGATTGTAAACATTTCTATCATAATATTGAACTTAGCTTAATTGTGTCACTTAGCTTATTAAAATGATCTTTAATTTTTAACATTTGCCCATGTTCTGCCTGCATGCCCATGCCTGCATGCTCTAGAATTATTTTAAAAAGTTTTCACAGGTGTGTTCTGTCAATAAACTGTATTGGTTATTAGTATAAGTATACACACAAGGCCTTTACTTACTTTGGCATAAGCCCCTATTACTCCTAAAAACATATATATAATTGATATATATCACTAAGTTCGCTTTTGTTTTAACGCAATTATCAAGCAGCCATTAATTGTAATCACCGGGCGTTATTAACGTACTAAATTGTTTAATTAGAATGAATGCAATAATGACAGATTAACAATCACACTTGATTTATGTTGCATCAATGTTTATTTTCGAAAGGTAATTGAATCGTAAACCAGCATTCACTTGTGTAGTGAAATTATGTACTAAAAAAGATATTTCATATAATAAAAATTACCTTAAAGTTAAAATTTGTTTATTTTTTTCCACCCTTAAATTGCTCTTGGAATAGAATAAAACATAGGCAATAGACTTCGTTGGGTTATAAGTTAAAAGATGTGTGCAATCAATATAATTATATAAACATATTATGTCGTTTTACGCAAGTAGGTACTGTAGATAATACTTACAGCCATTACGGCTTATGAATTTAAGTCGGTAATTATTGAGATATCGATATCAAACTTTGATTTAATAATGACCATTTTTGAAGATAAGGAATTATTATAAAAACCTATAAAAGATTGGCGTGTTCAGCAATATCTTGTTGTTCAATCGGCGGGTTCAGTGAGTGCTACTTTAATGTAACGTTTTTCCGTGTTATTATTTTGTTGACGGTTGACTGTGAAAAATCATCAAGATGCCCAGTGACATTCATATTTGGGAACGCTTAAAAATGCTGCGAAATAAAGCATCTATCAGGCACAATATCGAAGAAGAAAAATGTCATATCGGACACCTATTGCTTGAAGGCTTGTTGCATACTCCAACTCACATAACGCAGGTAAGCAGTGACATAACGTTGTAGCCGTAACAGCAGTGTGATGCCCTACTGTGTTCTGGTCTGAAGGGTATAATAAGGGAAAATGACTCGAATGAGTATAAATCGTTCCAACTTAGTCCTCAAGGGTAGCAATGCATCAATTGGTAATCTCAGGTAAGACGTTAATCTTATCTGGGGTAGATTCTGGGATAAATAACCTACGTCACAAGATATGGAAGAGCATCTGCTCTTCCGTATCTTTCCATATCCGTATCTCCATATGGACCATCTGTGCCACTTCTGTCCAATTCACTTTTCATAAACTCATCTTCGTTGTCCCCAAATAAGAAAAACCAAGGTTTCCCACATAAAAAAGTGTTTTTTCTCAAAGTTCAACCAGTCAATATAAACTTTATCCTTTTGCGAAAAAAATTACCAAGTTAACCAAATTATCTAGCATCAAATTAACTTTTTATCAGCCTAATAAATAGTGATATTACCACACAGGTGTCGTCTCCCAAACTTTACGGCGACTTACGAAAATTGAAATGGTAATGACGTACATTTAACAAATTGAACTGCGTGTAATACAGCCAAGTGTCCTGAATACTAAAGAAAACTGTCCAAATGGTTCAGGGAATTATTTCATAAAATCTTAAGTCCCTTCTGATCCGTTATTATTAATACGATATTATACGTATATACTTTTATCCCCATAACGCCTTAATAAAATTATACCCATTTTTTTAAGCACTTCGCTATGTAATATAATTTGTTTTGGCCGTCAAAACCTAAGTTGAGCAGCAGCGAGCAGACATTTTCCAGGTGGTAAATGGTCAATGCCAGCCACGTTCTGGACGTGGACCTATAATTAACTTCGAATAGAACAGGATTTCTACTAAATCCGATCGCAAGTACTTTGCCACTTCTAAAGATTAAGATGGTCGTCTCATAGGAAAGTCAACTGCCAGAATTGGAAATGTTTTCCACAACAATGAGGCGATGGTAACTGTCCGATCGACTTTTTGTTCTACCACCTATCAAATTACTTCTTTTCAATTGTAACTACCAAAATCAATTATATGCACACAAAATTAATTAATCAAAATTAATTATTAAAACAGATTGATGCCGTAACAGACGAGAGGGAAACCAGCGAATCGGTAGCAACGCGCTCTGCCCAGCTCGCCAGCGCCTTGCGTAACTCTGGATTGAAAATTGGAGATTGCGTGATTGTAATGGGCTATAATGATCTGAACCTAGTGATACCCTTCTACGCTTGCCTCTACAATGGATATGCTATGTGTGCTATCGACCCCAGCGCTGATCCCAGTAAGTGAAAGTGTTCTGTTAATAATATTGTATGAGTTTTAGGTCGCTTAGGTAGTCCCAAATTAACAATTTAAATTCTTGCGTCCTAGTGATTAGCGTCCTTAAAACCTCCTTTCGTGCAAAGTTTTGGCGACCGGTCAGCCTATTGCACTTCCACTTCAGGATCCCGTGACCACCACACAAATAATAATTATAAACCGTTCGTGACGATAACTGAATGATGAATGATTTTTTTTGAGTGTAATGTTATGTTATATATGTTATATGTTATGTTAATATATATTTAAAATTTTTAATTTTAATATTTCTTCTCATTCTTTACTTTCATTTCGGCCAGTCCGAAATACCAAAGATAAATACTAAACAAATATTATCTCAAATATGCATGAGGCTCCTCTAAAAGGGAAAGCTATAGGTCCTGGTCAGTCAGGCTGGCCTATTGCGAATTGTTGGATATAGGACACCGACGAAAACTGCTATACCAAGAACTTACGATCCTAAAGCCTTCGTCGTCATTATTTCCTATACTGGTAAAGGAGGTGATGCTTAATGTCTAATCTACATATTACTTCGAAAAACAAAAAAGCGGAACTTTGACACTGTAAATTTAAAACAATATCAGCTATATGCTGCTATTCCTCAATTCCGTTATTTAACATCAATTTTATTAATAAAAATACGGAATTATAAGCACTCATTCGTATGCATACAAAAAAAAACGTTTTCCTCATTTGTTAAAAAGGAAGACCAATAAAATCCCGAACACTTTTTTCAACCCGCATAAATTTTGTCGTCGTTAATTACTACAATAACGTTACCAAATGGAAATTGGAGAACCCTTTGAGGTTTGACTACGCCACCGCTGTCGTAATATATCTACTTCTAACATATACCAAAGGTTGATTTCGCTGTATTTTAATTTAAATTATGGTACTCATACACACATTTATGAACGATTAAACAGAGATTAAATGCATACATCTGCTTTATTTAAAGTTACATTCGATATATTATTATTATTAGACTAAAGCAGTAATGAACATGCAGTCCATAAATGATGAGTTTAGATTTCTGTTCTGGGTCTGGGTGTTTGTGTATTCATCTTTATGTGTCCATGGCACCCACGACACAGGAGAAAATCCTAGTGTAGGACTATGAATGTAGAAAGCGTCTTTTTTCCCCTGTCTACATTGGTTCTACCATCTGCTCTACAGAAACAAGTAATCTATTCACGCCATATTTGTGTGGATTTGCCACTTCTGTTTTATACAAATGTATGCAAATATCCAATGCATTTACAAGTAAGAACTTAAAAACGTTTCAAAGCAAAATAGTTCGCTGTCCGATCACCAAACAACAGCATTGTACGACCTGAATATAGGCGATTCTGTAGTCATTACGGGCTTCAACGATTTTCAGTTGCACTTTCCTACGAATGCCATTACAAGGGATATTCTTTGTGCGCCATTGATTTTCAGGCCGGTCTTAAAACCTTTTAAAACCATTCGCAGTAAAAAGAAACAGTCATTTACGAAACTTTTACCTTTTATGTCACGATATTTAAAATTTAAATGGAAAATGAAATCTATGTACCTGTATTTCGTATTGACAAATTGCTATTACTTGTATTCGGATAATTCTTCTAATTCTTCATCATTACTGAAAAAAATAGGACAGTTTAAAATTAAAAGAATCTAATAAATGCTAAAATCATGAAATATATTTAAATAGTCGTTATAAAATATTATAATATGCTGCACGCGGTGACAAATGTATTAGTAATAGAGTTTTCTATGATGTTTGTTAGTACATACGTACCTCATGTACGTTACATACAAAAACAATATTAACAAACATAAAACACGTAAGACATAACCCTCCCTCTGACACCGTCGGGTAAGAATATTTTTTTAATATCCAATAAAATTTTAGCTAAAGTACATTTAAAAACGAGTTACAAAAATTGTGTAACCTAAATAAATTACGCAAAACGGTGTTACAATTTTAGACAAAAACTATTTATAAATAAAATATAGAAGAAAATGAAAATTAAACAATACCGTGATTTATGGTGTGAAACTAAGTTTTAATTGTCTGACAAACGTCTGTGTAGAGACTTAAGCGTTGTCTAATTCTGATTTAGTGCTTAATTAGTAAAACAATTTTCAATTTATTACAGGAGAGCTCGCGAGTTTATTTGGCTTTATTCGCCCTAAACTAGTATTCTGTCCTAAATTCAAAGAGGAAGATATTAAACAAGCTTTAAAAAAGAACGACCTTCAAGAACACATTGTATATTTTGATGACAAAAGCAATAATTTGGAAACTTTCGTTGAAACTTACAAAGGGACAGATGTTGACTTCAAGTACGTATTTTTTTTATTTTTTTTTTATTTTTATGTTGGGTACTGAAAATATGTAACTTTGAACTCATAAGTAGAATAAAATTCAAACCATTACCTACAAAATAGTAGTAGTCTTTTTCGTACAATTCAACATTGAATCACTATTCGGTCGTGAATTTTGATAAGAAAAACATTCCAGATTTTATGAAAATAATTCGTGGTACTGAAAATGTCTCTAGAGATTGTTGTACGTCTCTTATTAAATCTTGCCCCTTTTTGACGTCAACTTGTTGAATAAGCAAGACCAAAAATGTACTTGAATTTCAGTACAAAAGGATTTTACGCTTTGTCTTTGTTGTAGTATAATTAACGAAACCTTAATTTGTTAATTATTATTATTTTTTGTGCCTTTCGCAGTAGTTAAATAATTTTCGAGATCCTATTTATTTCCTGTGATATTACAATTTAATGAATTGTTGATAATTTTCCGTTCGTTATACTATCATGAAAATATTTTACTTGTCGACTTCATTTTTAAGGATAATCATTTGAATATTATGTAGAGGTCAGGAATCTGTATAAAACGTATAATTCAGAGTACATCTTGTCTAAGTTTGGAAACTATCATAATTATAACATTTCAGACCCGCCGAATTCGATCATTCGACAACTACTGCCTGGTACATGTTGACAAGTGGGACAACAGGACTACCAAAAGCTGCCATTATACCTTTTGATACCTTACTTAATTCCATAGGTTGCTGGTGGTAAGTATTTAGCGTAATATTCAATCAATATAACGTATTTTCCATATGTCTTAGGTAATTTTAATTTTCAATACTCTGTATATAGGTAATGCTTATTATCATTTATAAAGATCACAGATACGCGTCTTACGTCATAATGGAAACTAATTAGCACGTTATAATCTAGATATTGCAATATTTAAATACCTTTAGAATACTTGGAAATTTTACTTGAAATACCTAACTATTTGCCGATAAAACTCAGCCTTCCATCACTTGAAAACTTTCTTTTAATAGCAAAGTAACTTCGTATTCCGCTACTTTTATAAAATACGTATTTTCAGGGAAAAATTCCCAGGTGCTTTCGAGACTACTATGGCAATGGCAACAATTCAATGGCTATCTTCTTTAATCTACTTCGCTTCGAGTCCACTGAGGCACTTCACGAGGGTGCAATCATCAGCTCCACTCACACCGCAGCGACTTGTAGCACTTATCAATAAATATAAGGTAATAATAACTAACTAACTTTACTCATACTCGTTTGAGTCTTTTCCGCGCTCACTCAATATCTTTAAACAGGTGCTTTGTGATCACAACAATAAAAAAGATTAAAACCTTAGCATTGATGACTAAAACCAATATACCCGATAAGTTAATGACTGATAAAGCCAAATGGAGTTCTGATTTGTTATCTATCATTAATCACGCTCTAGTACCGAGAAAATAATATCTTCGATATATTTCAGCCAAACACAACCGCTTGGACGCCACATTTGCTGAATCAATTTCTTAAAGCCTCAGAGAATGTGTGTGACTTATCGTCGTTCAAATACATTGCTATCGGTGGCAGTGCCATCGAAAAACCATTACTGGACAAATTTCAAGTAAGTACGCACTTAACTATACCAGATATACTTACGTAGCAGTTTCTTGGAGTTATACGAAAAATGCTTAAAGGTCATTTTATATTTCAGTCATTTATCACAACATTTATTTATGTTGTTTCTTTCATTCCAGCAAAGATGTGGTGCGTATCTTTACCTAGTCTACGGCATGACAGAACTTCTAGCACCAGTTTTTGACTTCGTGGACGAAACACCTTTTGGGTCGACTGGATTACCATTTAAAAAGTTCCAATACAAGGTCAGCTGATGTAACATTGACTGATAGACTCCAAATCTCCTGTGGGACATAATATTAACATTTTTATATTTTAATCACAGATTGTAGGCGACGACGGAAAAATATTAGATAAGCCTTTTGAAACGGGTGAGCTCTGGATTAAAGGCGATGGCTTTTTTAAGGTAATTCTATGATAAGGGTCTGTAGCTTAAATGTAAAACCGTAATCCGTATAAATAAATTCCTTTTCTCATCTATCTTTTTTCAAGCTTCCTCATCAGTCAAAAAATATAAGTAGTAAGTACAATACATGTTTATTGAATAAAGTATATGACCAGCCGCGTGGCGTAGCGGTCACCATACCGGTCTGACGCGCAGTGGGTCCCGGGTTCGATCCCCGGCCAGACAGAAATATGAATGATGAGTTTAG
>DWNE01003019.1:0-17515 GCA_018249875.1 Cecropterus toxeus | reverse complement strand
ACAGAAATACAAGGTAAGTGCTACTCCGATTATAGGCACAAATAGCATGCTACAGAACCGGAGCCTTACAAAAATTATAATTAATAAAATAAAATAAAATAAATTAAATAAAATTCACTTCGTTCAGTCTTGAACACAATTCACGAATTCTTTTAACTTAGTCAAGTGTAGCAAAGCATCCGTGCCCGATGTCCAAATTGATCTTGAATTAATTAAATATATTCATGAATGACTGACCGAACAACAACATTGCTGTCATCCATCTAATCTAAATAATATATGGATCGATCCTGAAAGATCTCCTGCAAATTTTATATGTTTTATTAATATGATGTTATGTATTTTCGAACATGTATGTTATTGTTGTGTTCTGTTCTTAGTATTATTTGTAAAGAAATATTTGTATATTTTTCGTCCTTTAATATACCGTATAAATTGAATTGTATTTATGTAGTAGTTTAAATGAATATGTGTTATATTTATATACATTGAGACGTTCAAAAACAGTTGTATTTAGTGTCGTAAAAGTATTAAGTAAATGTATGTAATGGTGGATAAAAATGTATTTTTTTAATGTTGAACGGTTTCGAACGGTGTTGAACGGTTTCGGTATGTTGTTACGTCCTTATGTAGTGTAACGTTAATTTTGTAGGTAAATCGTTGAATTTTTTTTTCTGCTTGCAGCGTAAGATAATTTTAAGATCTGACGTATATTAAAAATAGAGAAAATCGATACACCAATAAAATATTTTTGGTTATGAATGTATCTTATCAATTTCACTAATAAGTTGTTCATTGTTTGTTTTTATGTTTAATGGACATTTAATTATGCTTCCAAGTAAGATAAAGTTAGTGAAAACTTAAAGGAACGTCTTAAAATTTAAAATCATTAAATTATGTTAAATCTTCGAACCTCTTTTCTTCGATTACATTAGTATACTAATTTCTTTTGCACTTGAATGGATTTACAAAAACAAGTTAATCGTTAGAGGCACAGTTAAAATAGGTACGTAAGTTAATCAAATATCTTCCATTATTCTACGGTGTTGCGAGTTGTAATAAAATTATTGTATTAGAATGTAATAGAAAATAACAAATTTAAATTTGTAATGCATGTTGTATAAAAATAACATTCCATATTTATATTTAATAGGAGTAACACAATCATGGTAGATAGAAAAAATGAAATTTAGCCATTAGAGCAGGGATTCCCAAAGTATTTTGGGGAAATTATCTGATAACCCAGACCCCCATAATCAAATTAACTTATAAATTCTATCTATAGATTTTTCCCTATTGTTGTAAAACTCTTAACGTAGGGTCCCCTTAGGGTCGATATTCCCAAAGGGGTTCTTTGGGAATCCCTGAATTTGATTAATACTTTGGTCATTAACTGTATTGTTATATAAATAACCAAAATTGTACCTACTGTAGACTTGGTGAAATTAAATAGTCCATTATAATTATATAACAAGTTCAACTTGTAATGTATTTATATTGTATTGCTGTATTTATCTACGTTAAGATATTATGTGTAATGTTATATTTCAGTCATCTTTTTATTACTTGATACTAACTGACATACAAACATTTTAACGTATTATTTATCTTAACTGAATGTGTCGAAGTGTGCTATCCTTAACATGATGCAATAAGGGTCATCCTAATAGAAAACAAAAAAATAAAGAGTGAAGTTAGTAATTTATTTATCAACCCTTGAGGTATAAGAGCGACCATGGCCTTTTCCTCTATGACGTTCACCGGCACTTTAATCGTAAAATTGTTTTTATCCGCTTTAAGGTACCAGTTCTTTTCGTTTCACTTTTTGCTAAAACATCAATAAATGAAGCCTGTGTGTTCCGTTCTCTGCAATATATCGAACGAAAACTTTTATTCTCACCTAAAACGACATATGAATTTTGTGAAAAATAAAATTGTTTTTGGGGAATTTCTTAACGCGCTGAACTTTTGAACGGGACGTGAAATTTACGTTATTCTTTTTCTTGCACGAAATCTTCATTTTTTAACAAAGACGCTAAAGTTATTAGGATAGTTTCAACTGTTTAACCTAATTTCACGAAATTAGTCTTAGGTCTCTTTCGTTCTCGTTGTACGATATTAAAATACGTACAATTACATAACTTCGTGAATATTTGATGTATGCTATTAGGATGACCCCTCTACATTGTAATAATGTATACTTTTAGTTACACACATGGTCCGACGCCATTGATTTTCGTTGTGATTTTCTTACGGTTTTGCAATAAATGTAATCTATTTTTATTTGTCGTGTAAATAGTATTTTATGTCAAAAAGAGATATTGTAGCGTTGGAAATATATTACATGTTAAATTAATTTGTGTTTAATTTCCATTAATATTATAATTATATACAAGTTTTTGTATTACGGCAGCGCTGCCCTCAGTTTGCCATTGAAATTTTGTTCTGACTTAATACAAAGAGTTACAAATGTGCAAATGTTCCAACTTATATCTGAAAAATAACAAGACTCATCAATCATATTCAAGACTATCGCATTTGAATCTGATAACAAGGGCTTGCGGGTACTTGTAAGTATTTCATGATTGCACAAAAATCTTGTCATTCGATTATGTGCCGGCAACATGCTTTTAAAACCTGTTATTTTGTACGGATTTTAGTCAACTGTGTTAAATATCAATGTTAAATTAAACACGTGTCATAAATTCGTACACGTAAAAAGTATGTACTACCTGTCCGCGCTCAGTTTGCCGATCCGAGGAATGCGCGTCCCCTCCCATAACCGGCTACCGCACCTCTGAGTCGTCCTTTTAGTACCGTATGCAATATCATTATTGCACGCGCGTGTAATTAGTCATGTCGCGTGTATTAATTATCAATAATCACTTATTAATAAATAAAAATATTTAGTATTAATAAATAATAAGGACTTATGCGGCAACTTAATAATCTTGTGTTGTCGATATTAGTTTTTTGTCCGTAGTAACATCAATGCATAAAGACGCAGAAAAACTTTTTTGTTTAAATTCAAGGTTAAAATAAAACGATATGCTCAACTATATTTTTGTTCTAATTTATTTGATTAATCATCACTGCTCTATACACATGATATGCTCCAATGCCTATAAATAATACAAACGATGATAATGACCAATTAAGGGTATGATCAAAATATTATTTACACAACACAAACAAACAATACATAACGTTTCGTACATAACGCTTTGTCTTCATATCAAAATCTATAATTATATTATACAGTTTGGTAATTTATTGAGCTCTATGACAAATTAAATCTTTAATTTTGTGACCTGCAGTAAAAGGCGTCGTAGATGATAGGATTTTACTCCTATTTAAATAAATGTTTATTTACTGTTAAAATTATGTACACAAAAACCAGTGTGGACTGAAATGTTGTTTTTTTTTTCTGAGAAATTTGTTCTATCGGTCCTTTGAGTTGAATATTCTTTCTGAATTGTAGAAAAATCGTCTACATACAAAAATTTATGAATGTAAAAAATATATTTTACTGACAATACAAATACATTTTTCGTCTTTGTAAATTGTATTTATTGATAATGCACATCACGATACATATCTTCATGCATGCATTTTCATATGTGTAGTCTTAAGACGCCTTTTACCGAAGTCTTGTTTACGACAAAACAAAGATTCCAACACTTGTTTCGTCATTAGCAACACCTCAGTTCTTTACATAAACTCCACATAATCAACATTAAAATCACAGTGATCAATCACTCCATCCACTTTCTCGCACCGTCAGTACTTGTCAACAACAATGTCAAGTAAGAAAAGTACTGTAGATTTTTAAATCATTATTTTCATCAACGGCTTTTAATGTTGCCCAACATTTAAATTTAAAAAGAATCAGATTTAAGAGACTCAGAAAAAACAAATCGACATAGATAATATAGACATAGTTCATAGATTATAAAGACTAAGATACAGAGACCGCATTAGCTTATTATCTGTTGCAGAATTAAAAAAAATGGAAAAACAAAGGACGCAATTAGGCCAAACTAATAAATATGATGAAGCTCTATATTAAAAATATCATAGCTTTTAATTCTATACAAAACAGCATAAAGTAAAGGAAAACTATTGATAAACTTACATTCAGAGTTTTGTGAAAGTATACAGTAAAATAAAATTAATTTTAAGTAAGTGGATCGTAAAATTAAATTATTCGTTGCCGACCTTGCAGGTACGATATCGATTCTACTGCAAAATATTCAGACAATTCGATTCGAAAGATATAGATAATATATAGATATAAAGATATATAAAGAAAATATATATAAAACTAATGAACGCGAAATTGTACAAAGAGCGGGTTGCGATTATGTTTATTGCAAGGCATTTTAGTTACACTTATGAATTTCACGCGAAAAAAGAAAATGATGTGATAAAAAACATACGAATAGTAATTTAATTTTTGTATTCTATCTTGTTCCGTTGATTCATTTTTAAAGTTACCCAAAACTAAACACTTTCAAAGTATTAAGTGGCACGTCGTAGAGCCAAAATATCTAAATGTTGTTAGTAATTTGGCTTCAAAAGTTGAGTATGTATTACAAGAAATATAAAATAATACCCTAAAAAGTATTTTATGCGCTTTTTTATCCAATATCTTTTATATAAATGAAGAAAATTCTTAATTAATATCAAAGAAAAGTCAATTTTATGCTATCTTTCACCAAGTTCATGTTCAACCCGCTAATCGCGCAAAGCTCGCGTTGTAAACAAAGCTCAAGAAAACATTCCAGATCTAGCTAACCATACAACAACTAAATATGATAAGTAAAGGAACGTTTTTATAGTTACTTAAAAGTATTCGTATTATTAACAACATAATTATAACAATATTTGTATACTGAACATTTTGTTTTGGTCGGCGCAACTTATTCGTAGCTAATTAGTAGAAACACTTCAAGCCGCTTACAAAATATTACACATACATATTCTCTATCATACGGAACTGTTCAATTCGCTTCAGTTTGTCTATAACTATTGCAATCTATATTTATATTGTATGCTATTTACATAACTTCTAAAGATACAGCCACAGTAAAGATTTTATTCTGGTTGTTTTGTAATTTATTTTCAAACATTTGATATATTGGAACTCATTCATATCGTTCACTCAAGGTTCTGATCCGACTTCTACATACTAACTGAAATTGTTATTATAAATAAAATTATGTAAAACATTATTTTAATAGGCCAACTGAGGCATTTACAAATTGTCAGTTACAAATAATTTTGATTTTGAACAAAATGTTTATTGGTCCACATTCGTTCAAAAAAAATAATTTCGTTTGATATATATTTCGTTTGGAATATAGATTTCAGAAGTCGACCTCGCCTAAAAAGACAGTTTTTCCCGAAATATTTTTGTTTTCATATAAATCATGTTACTGTGGCTGACAAAAGTAAAAACAGAATACTTATTATGAATAATTTTATAAACGTCTTGATATCAAATGGATTTTATTATAATCCTTTGTATTTAAAGGTATTGTTTTATTAATAAAATACTTCATGTAAGTTGTCTGGAATTTTAGTAATATATCATCACAATTTTGGGTAGATTATTTTTTGGGGAAAGAAAAAGTATATAATAACTAAATATGGCATACTAACTCGATAATAATATTCTAGTTGCCCATTACAAAATAAAGTAAATCTATAGAATAAACATAAATACATAAATAGACAATTTAAAGAATAACATTAATAAAACCATTGATATCAAAACGTGCATACTTTAGGCCATGAATATAAACAGTCAGCTTATGAAATAAGTTTGAGTATAAAGCTACCTTAGCAGTAAAAAGCACGTGACATCCTGCAATCAATCGCACACTACGTCAGAAATTATCAGTAAATGCGAATGTACATGCACTAGTTGGTATATCAAAAATTTGTCACCTAGTGTGCAACCGATTGCAGAATGGAGTGTTTTAGTTCTAGAAAACATGACACGATCTATACAAGCTTTATTGGAAGCACGTACATATAGGTATCGTAAAATAATGCTAGGAAAATTCCACTTAAGTATATTGTTTTAAAATTATCTTTATTTTTATATATTTATGACCACTGGTGTCCTTAGGTATATATTTGGATTTGTCTCGTCACGATATTAATATAAGTAAGTTAAAATTAATAAATATAAATTTAATTTAAATTTGAAATATGTATTTTTATTTTATTATATGTTTCTTATTTTGTTTAATATGATAGAGAATTGAATAAATGAATAAGTGTTGGTGTAAGGATTTTATAAATATATGTTATGATAGTTTATATAAATGAATGATAGGATGTGAAATCGCTCAAATTTTGTTCTTTATATTAAATTTGGATCATTTACTATACAAAGTACTCTGTAAGATTGTTACATAAACTTGGAAATTTTAAATATAAATTTTGGCGTGTGTATTAACTATTTTTTGCATAGCATTTTAGGGTATTATTCGTTTAGAAAAAGGTTTATATATAAATAAGCAGACGTGATTTTCTCTAAAAATACTTTTAGTTTTTAATAAAGTTACAAATTTTGTAAGAGATACATGGCCGTACTTAGAATAACGTATTAACATAAAAATATAGACAAATATTTTATACATACTATATATATTTCAAATATTAGTATACATATGCAACATTTTGTAAAATAATATTATTTATTGATAAAAAAACATGCTGTAATTATTCATCTTGCATGCAAACGTATATCACTCCGAACTGTTATGCTAAGTACTACCATTTTTGCAAAGTTAATTACGTCTGCTGGTAGACAAATATAAAATATGAACCCTGTCACCAGTTTATGTGCGCTTGGTCTTATCAATCGTAAAGAAAGTGTTGTCTAATATCAAATCATTTTAAACAATATAGAGTTGTGTTTCAAGAAGTAATAATTTTTGTAAGTCGTCAATAAATTTTGTAAGTCGTAAGAAATTTAAGTAAGTCGTAAGTAAATATAATAATTTAATGAAGGAATGATGAAAGAAAGTAGAGATGACGTGATGGGCGTTTATTTCGTAAATGTACACAACACTTTGTTACACAAGCCACCAGTAAGTCTAAACGAAGCTCATATTTTCCTTAATTTCTATTTATATGGGTAGGTCTATTTATCTGTTTCTTTTAGTTCATGTAACACTCATGACGAGCTGAGTAGCATTACACATATTATAAGATTATATTAAAATGTATATCCTTTTTATTTAGTATAATGTCAAGTATAGTTCGAACAACGTGACATTTGCATCTGCTGTCAATATTCTAATATAACTTTTTATTTATAACACTTTCATACTGCGTGCATTTTTACAAAATCGGTTAATATTAATATATAGTAGCTTAGATAAACCAAAATATGAGTCACAAGTATTTGTTATAATCATATATATCTCCATCTTACCAAAGGTATATGTGATAGTAATTTCTCCAAGAATATTTTTCTTATATTTGTTTAATTATTTCTCTAAAACGATGTTCAAATTAATAAGAACTGTTCTGCATTCTAATCATAATAATAGATTTATAGCCTAATAAAACCTATAAAACGATTAAGATAATATGTAAATTATATCAATAGAATATTATATAGATATTTAAGAGAGGAAAAAAGCGAAAAAAAATTCTTAGCCAAACATAATCATTAAGTAATTGACAATTCTTAGATTTAAAGAATTCAAATTAACTACACGTTTATCTGATTACCAAGGTATAATTGACGAAAAGTAATAAAAATGTTACCACACGAACAACTTTTCATGGAACCATTTCATAGAAATATAACATTTGACGTAATTTCAAACTCTTACCACTCGTTTCTGTATGACCCCCCATAAATATACTAGCTAAAATCTGCAGATATACATTTGAATATTTCACTACTAAAGGTGCAAATATTTCTAAAATATATATAATATATTTATAAACAGTATTCACTATTGTGTGCCATATACAATGCACGCGTAACACTCATTAGTAGGTAATATTATTTACCGCAGTTACTTATTACTTACACATAAAAACATTACTGTTAAACAGTATCACTCACTATACACCGACTTTTATGTTATTAGCTAACTATTTATAGTAATAATATTGGTGTATTATCGTAGTTCATGCGCCAAGTTCAACATAATGTAGAATCTAACAATTTTATAACGAAACCCTATACATATTTTATGTAAATAAGTATATAATAAATAAATTTAATAGAAACTCTGCTACATAATTGTCTAACTTTTCAAACAAAACGTGCATGTATACTTTAAATTACTCCGATTTTTTTAACTTTATAATATACTATATAGATTTAAACACTCGGCGTTTGAACTACTCGCATTTGTTGTACATAATTAAAAATAAAATCAACGCACATACTTCATAACACTTTATACATCAGTTAACAATCATTATTGTCAGTTATAAATCTATTTTTATGTATTTTATATTTAAATATATAAATTCGCACTAAATAGTAGGCAGTTTTAAAACAATTATGTTAATATTATATTTACTATTTAGTAAGATCGCGAAAAGATGTGGTTTTAGTAATCAAACGTAATACTACAAGCTTGTGAAGACAAAATTGTTCCGTATCATATATATTATTTAGATTTTTAAAAATAATGAACATCGTAGTAACTCCGTATTTAAACCACAAATAAAACAAACATTTGTTACATCATATAAAATTTCGTACCCAAAAATTCTTATAGAGTCATTGTCATCAATTAATTATGCCAATAAAATACTTGTCTCTATTAAGCACGACTTTATAATGATTGATTAATAAAACCGCCCTTTAGATGTATCTACTAGTTGGCTCAAGACGGATAGAACTAGCACATTCAGTATTAAAATTGCTACAGAGTTAGAAATATCGCTTACAAGTTAAAGGTACAATACGAGTACTACGGTAAAAATTTGAAAGGAGATGGCAGAGCATAGTCGTTCCATACTTAAACTTACGCAACGTTTGGTCTAAGCTCCTCGTACACTTGCACAAAAAAACAGTCAAGTCCGGACCTGAATCGTATAGACTTGGAGCTTGCAAATATCAAACGTGCAAATAATCGAGCTTAGATAATCACTTCACGCTTTCACACAACCTGTCCTCGGTGATCGCGTGTCGGGGAGTACAAAAGGGGTGAGTTATTTGTGGGCTAGGAGCGTAGTTGGGCGGGGCTGAGAACGAGTTCGCCGTCGGGTACGCCCGCGAACGAAACGTTCCGGGGCGGCGGCCTGCGCGTGCCGGACGTGCTCGGGACGCCGGGCGACGTGCGTAGCGCGGTAGACGCCTGCACATACAGATAAAACATATTCAGTCACAAAGATAAACAGGTAGAGTTCATAGTTTAATATCAGATTATTGCTACTTAATATTTATAAAAAAAAAGATTAAATATCACATGCATGAAGCCCTAGGAACATGTTGTAAGGTAACCTATTCTTTTTTATTAATATGAAGTAGCAAACGACCAAGCAGCCCACCTGATGGTAAATGGTTACTGCCGCCCATGGACATTTGTAAGCACCTTCATATAGAACAAGTTTTCTATATGAAATCGACCACCGTTATTTTTTTTTGACTGTGTATAAAAGGTGATCGAATATCACATGCATAAAGGCTTAGAAACACATCGTAGGGTAACCTGAATACTTGAGACTACTGTTTCAAAAGTGTACCAAGTCTATCTACTCGCATTTAGTCACGATAGTATAGCATAGCATAATACGGTCTTATAATAGGCTATGGTCTTAACCCTTCCGTGGATCAAAATAAACGGGATGAGTTACGGTTAACAATCCTTGCGGATCAATCACCGTATAATTTGGATGTGCGGCATTCAGGTTTCAAATCTGAGTCTGGTTGCTTGTCGACTTAGATAATAATAATATACTCTCGACATAGATAATTCTAACGCAGAGGTCTTTTTTACTTTATATCATAACGACTGTTAACAGATATTGTACTCGTAAAAGCGTAATATTTGTACGCTTTTATAGAGATTAACGGCATATCTGTTAAACCAGCAGGCGTAAAATCTTAAGTTCTTCATAAGCAATAAGTAAAATAGTATAGTATATTTTGTACCTATATCGAAAATATTTTTGAGTTCAATAAAATAAATGAAATTACTTATTTGATTACCATTTTCTAAAGTTGCATTTTGTTGTGAAAAATAATACATAAATCACCTGAACAACAATGGATTGTGGTTGCGGCGAAGGCAGTGGTTGCGCCGAAGACGGTTGCGAGGACGGCTGCGGTTGCACCTGCACTTGCGTGCCGCTGCCGCTCGCGGTGCGATACCGCCGCATGCGTTCGTCCTCCTCCCCGCTGGAGAGGCTGGACACGTCGCAGGAGGAGGACTCGAGACGCCGCGCGGGCGAGCACTGCGCGGGGCCGGCGCGCGTGCTCGTGCAACCGCCCGCGAGCGGCATCTCCTCGCCTTCGACGCAACCGGACAGTCTGTAACGTTTTTGATACTTAAATTAATTATGTACTTATATACCTACGTATTTTATGCGCTAATATAATATTCGTAAACTATTATAAAGCTGAAAGAAATCGTTGATTTATTCATAAACTTTGATATTGGCTGCTGTCTGTTAAGACCTTTGGTTGGTTACTGGAAATTCGAAATTAAATTTAAGTTGCTTGTATCTACATATATGACAAATTGTGATACGACAATCTTATATGAGATTTATCTATGACTCAAGTGTTATTATGCGTCACTGGTCAAGTTTATATAGAATTCCTGTCTTATTTAAAGTTGATTACAGATTGCACGGAGTGCAGTTACCATATAATTCGGTGGCTTAGTACTTACTACTTTACGTACCTCGCCTATCGAAGTATAATTTAAATCACGCAAATTGGATAAGCAATAACTAACGCTTATGATCTCATAATAAATATATCTTGCCCTTAAGTTACCTTCTGTTCTCCTTGTAGTTTGGCCGCCGTCGGCAGCAAGGTTTCGCGAAGATGCAGAACATGATGCGCAGCAAACAGAAAAAGAGGCCGGCCACGATAAGTGATGGACCCACCAGACGTAACGCTGGCGTTTTGAACCCCTGGAAATATAATATAGCCGATTACCTAATATATAAGATGTCAAAATATTAACTTGAATGTGCTCCTGTTATTTTTTCTTCTATCTCCTATTTATCTCCTATTCCTACCGTGCCAGCATCTGCCCACCAGATTCCTAGTAATGTGTCAAATGCTAGGTAGAATCTTTTAAAACTAGATTCGATTGTAAATTGCGGATATTATCCTATACGTGGATATATTTTAATTCGTTTTTAAGTTTAGTTATTGTTGCTTTTGTTTTGTGGTGATAGCAAGAATCCATTGGAGAACTTTAAACTCCAGACAAGGAAAACTTTAGAGTCACCTGAAAATTTTAAAAACAAAGAAATAAAAAATAAAGATCATTTTAATCCGCCATGGCCCGTTTAAAAAGAAACACCTCGAGATCAATACGGTTCGCGCTAAGATTTACCTCTTGACATTTCGCGCGAGTGGTGCTTGAGCTTCAAGGTTTATCTTTTGAAATTGAGTTATTTTTGTCTGAATAACAATGAGCCCTCTTCACTGAAGCTTGTACCTTGTAGGTGCCGACGGAGTAAACGGCAAGGCCGGAGAATCCAGCGATATATAATATAATTAAAATAAAAACTCCTTCAACAACAATTGATCGAGATAACTTTGCTACAAGTCAAGTCGTACACTTTTCAAAAAGGTAAGTCGAAACATTTTTAACAAGTGTCCGAGCTATCAAGCTGTGATACCTGTAAAAATGCTTCGACATGAAAACTATTGTGTGTGTTTGCAAATTTTCTGTGTTTAATTTTTATTTATAATTATTTCCTTATTTTTATTATTAATCTATAGTAGGTACTTCTTATAGTTTTAGAATCACTGAATTGCCTATTTTCACCTCCAAAAATCCTGCTTAGCAAAATTTCTTCATGCAAATCAATTTACTTAGTAACCATATAGAAAAAATACTTCTTTGCCCAGATGAACTGTATCTCTGTATTTCGTTTAGTTATAGTAGTAAGTATATGTATATATATATTGTCTTCTCAGCAATCGTTATAAGTTTTATTGTATCAGTCATATTTCTTTAGAATTATTTGAGCCTTACTGAGATGTTTAGGAATCATTTGGTACAAATAATTTGGGCCCTGTATCGTCAATAAAATATCCCTTTGTTTGCTAATTGCCGTCAGTTTTCTCAGTACCTTGTCCCCAGTCCCCACGAAGTAAACAACGAGCCCCACAGCAAGGGTGACAAGGCCGGCGTAGAGGAGTCTCGCGACGCCCCAGGGCTCCCCGGCCGCACCTTCCCCTTCGCCGTCCGACTCTGATGACGAGCCGTACGATGCATCGCGGACCTGGAATCACGATAAAACGTCTTAAATGGAATAATTACAAAAAGCATTTATGAGTCGTTACACCCTTAAGGTTTTGCGGGTGATGTTTCCTCGAAGAGTCCCAAAATAAAATTTCAACCTGAAACATCAGGATCAATTTAATAGTATTTAATGCCAAACGAAACATTTGGAAAAATATTAAATTTGGACGATAAAAAGTCTGATAATCAATGAGATCCCGAACAATAGAGACGAGACATTGTTACAAAATACATGAAGTTACTTTTCCAAAATCTTGTTGAATTTGAGGAACCCACATTGCTAATGAAAATGGATGGTACGAGACTATTTGCTGATAAGTAAAAGAATCCGAACTAGGATTCAGCTAGTGTGAATAAACACTACTTAAAATCGATTCCTATTGCCAGTGAATCAGTAATGAGAATATAATGTATCCTATAGAGCGAAACATCAGCATTCATCAAGGGGTAAAAGGGTTACGCTACACATGCTTTACAAAATGTACTTCATGGAATACCAAATATCAAGCGTTAAATGTCAACAACTACAGATTTGACAGTAGAGACCGAAGAGTAAGTTAAGCAGCAATAACTATAATCTAAAAGAACAGCGTTACGTATGAAACCAGTTTGGAAGGAAGTCAAGGTAGTCTCTGACAGCAAAACACTGACACCTAGCTACTAACAAGGTTAGATACAATGGTCGAAGAGCCTACGGTTACAAACTGAGCTCAGTGAAGCCCATCAGAACAACAGCAACATACCCGTTTGGTATAATGCCACCTGACGCTTGGATTGCGATAGATGATGATGAGGTTCCCGCGCCTGATCTCCCTCTGCAGACGGACAGCGAAGCCTTTTAACATCCAAATGGCCTAGACTCCTAGAATTTATAGTTTAAACTGAAGATCTCTTGAGAGAGTTGATGTAACTTTTAAAATGTCGGATTAGACAAAAACCAATTTCTTGGACATGAGCAGCTAGTTACAAACTCCTTAAAACAACTTTAAACTTACCAAGTTCCACGTTTCCAACTAGAATACAGTTGCAAGATTATGGTGTTTCTATAATATATTCAATAGTATTAAATCATAAATTAGCTTATAGACAATATAAGATAAACACTCATTCTCCTGGAAATACACCAGCAATTTTATAGGTTTTATTATTGTCGAAGAGATTTTGTATCTCTTCAAAAAATGTCTTATTTCTACAGTTTCATTCTATTTGTACAATTTGACTTTAGATTTACTTACCTACTGACCTATTATTTATTACCAGTCATTGTCCCCATTATATTTAATTGGTGTGCACGGTTCATACAGTGACATAATACACGTGTGGAATTAGTGAATTCCATATCAATTTATTATTTCACACTGCCAAGTATTTACTATATACTTAGCACAGCATTTAAAGAGTTCTTTAAAAAATATCCCAAAGGTGTGTGAAATCTAACAATTCGCACTTGAAACTCTTTCAATCTTAGAGAAAACCCGTGCCCAGCTTGGGAGATCGTGAATTCCATTATTTTGCTACTACATCGAGCATATCCGGCTGCGGAGAAGTGCCAATTGATGCGCTTGTAACGGCGGATTAAAAAATTGACACTTATACATTAATAAATATAGGCATAATTTATGATAATATTATCCTTTATTAAGCGTAAAATTGGTGTGATGCCAATTATACATATAGGCCTAGTATTTACAGTGTAAGTTGCATTTGCGTTAAGTCGAGTGAGACGTCTTTATTATCTTGCTGTTATGTCTTACGAACCCGGTTAATGCGGTGCCATTTAATCGAGGCAAGAATTCAAATATAAACATTGAAGCAGGTACTTGTTTGTCAAGGCAGGCACTAGTTGCATTTGCGTTACATCGAGTAAGATGTTACTCCATTTTCTGGTTATTAAGGGTTATCGGCATACAACAATGAATTAATTATTAATATTTGCAATGTATGCCACTTTTGCGTTAAATCAACAGTAAGATGCCATAGCCCTAACTATCCCGTTACTAAGTCCTGTGTACCTGGTTGGTGCAGTGCCACTTGGCACGTGGGCCACGACAGGCACAAATAAGTACACAACGCCTTACAATATGCCTTATAACTATTGACTGCACAGTGGTTAGTGTTTGCACTGTAAGTTGCATTTGCTTACCTCGAGTTCCTACTGGATTTAATTAAATGTCATAGTCCCCATTATTCTGTTATTAAGTCGTGCGTACCCGGTTGGTACCCGATTGGCGCACGAGTCATAATAATATGATTTTACAGTGTAAGTTGCATTTGCTTTACACCGAGTAGGATGCCACAGCCCCCATTAACCTGTTATTAAGTCGTGTGTACCAGGCTGGTGCAGTGCCACTTGGCGCACGAGTCATAATAATATGATTTAGTGTGCAATATGCTTAAATTTTACAGTGCAAGTTGCATTTGTGTTACACCGAGTAGGATGCCACAGCTCCCACTATCCTGTTATTAAGTCGTGCGTACTCAGCTGGTGCGGTGCCACTTGGCGCACGAGTCATAATAATATTATGATTTAGTGTACAATATGCCTAGATTTTACAGTGTAAGCTGCATTTGCGTTACACCGAGTAGGATGCCACAGCCCCAGTATCCTGTTATCAAGTCGTGCGTACCCGGTTGGTGCGGTGCCACTTGGCGCGCGGATCGCGGCGGGCGCCCGGGTGGTCGCCGAGCACGGAGCAGCGGCGCGCCGCGCCTCCAGCGCCCGCGCCGCCCCCGCCCACCGACAGCGCCGCCGCCTCCTGCCACGCCGCCCGCCCAGCAGCGCACTGCGAACGAAATTCAACTATCAAATCAAAATTGTATTTATAAAGTTTTTAGGTAGAAATATGTACATATTTATAGTTGAAATATATACAAAAATAATAAATAGTCAACGTTTTCCAATTTTTTGCTTCTTAGCGTGATTGAACGTGTATTAATACAGTTACTACAGAGATAGTGGACAGTCAGATTTTATAATTCTTCAATTTAGAATATGGATTAATTAATAGCATCTATTCGGTAAGATGATAATTATAAGTAATAAATGTGTGCTGCTTTTATAAATATTTATTTTAATGATGCTACCGATCACTGATTATGTTTGAAACTAATAACTTACCTATTTTAAAATGTAGAGTCAATGTAAAGCAAGGTAAGGAGTGGTATGTATAAATGTCTAGAGTAGTTAGCAATTTTTCACTTCAAAAAGGTTATATTTTCGGCGGTATGTATTTTTCATTTAAGAATTTATTATCGTAGTTTGTAGGTACGTCTTCATTTCGAGAGCAAATTGAAGACGAAACTCAGAACTGAAGTTTGTTAGACAAGTTGCATTTACTTGCTTGATATAGATTTCTATGAAATTTCAAAGGTACGTTTCTATGAAATTTTTTAAGTTAAATATTCGCATTAATGAAACCATGACTTATGTGCAGTTATGACATACATCGTATTCTATCATATTATTATATCGGCAAATATATTGGTAGTTAATTTAGATATTATAAGTATATACATCAGCAATTTTTGTACTTAAAGGATTAGATTTATTTCTTTTAAAAATTAGCAGATTACAAAGTGTTTGTTTTGTTATATTAAGATTTACCTGAAATAAGTATCTTTAAATGCCTATAGCGGTTACCTGATCAACCAACTCTTTAAAATGTCGAAATTATTTGTTGGTTGATTTGCCGTAATAATATGATGACATAGTCTCTTAATAAATATGACGACAATCTGCGATTTTTAGCAATAAAATTGCTTTCTAGTCTAATTTATCTAAGTTTGTGTACAACTACAGCTATGTGTATTTTTCTTTGTAGTTATTTTGTTTTATAATCTTTTGTTCGCAGTTTTTTTGTTTGTAGTTATTTTGTTTTATTATTTCACAGTCACTGATGGTTACAGAGTCAAACCACAAAGTTTTCAAACCTCACACACACATCACATACAACACTCTATATCGTGGTTAACGTGGTTCACGTGAGCAAGGCGTAACAAAATGTAGCTATATAAAGTTACGGCTTCCTTTGTCTGTCGTAAAAGGGGACTTCCGGGGTTGCGGGTGGCAAGAGTGGGAGCACAAACCATCCAGCCAGGCGAATCCGGATAGGACGGCGGTATGTGTGGTCGCATATTGTCGTAAACATCAGACGATGCGGTGGGTCCAGCTGCTCATCTGAGTGAAGCCCGATGGGGCAACGCGCTCAGAGGACTCCGGTTGCGTTCTTTGGAGATCCCGGAGTTCTCTTCATAGCGCCGAGGACGGCCACCGGGGGGATTTTAGTGCGATAAAAATCCCACATAACTCTTACGTCGCTCCCACTGCGCCAGGTACCTTTTGAAGGTTTCCTCCCGGAGAACAAAAATATATAAAGCTATAATATTAATAGCTATATAAAGTATCTTACAGATGTATATAAACAGGAATAATCACTTAGGTGCTCTCAGGTCTTCACTCTAGTCCGCGTATTCAATGTGATAATAAAAAACCTAGTAATATTTTAATTTCAATTCATATAACAAACTTCAAAACCAACATTGTGGTAGCAACAGACCAGCTGCATAATAGTTGCATTAATTTCAAACGAGTTCTTCACCTCATGAATAATTTCAAGCTATTGTACCCAGTTTGCTCAAGAATTATCCTAGACGTCGGCCAGGGCTTGGAATGTTTACTTTTCGCTATAATTAGCTGGGGATCCTTGTATAAACGAATTAAATTGACAACAAAGGACGCATGAGTTGGATGATTTTATTTTTAGACCATCGTCGTCAATAGCATTATAACATTTTAAAGCATCACTTTAAAAAGTGTAGGTACTATTAATGCTCTACGCAAAGAAGATCTTAGCAACTTTTGGGTGCATAAAGAATATTAAAGAGAGACGCTTTCTACACTCATAGCCCCACACTAGGATTTTCTCCTGTGTCATGGGTGCCATGGACACACAAAGAAGATTACAAAAACACCCAGACCCAGAACAGAAATCTAAACTCATCATTCATATTTCTGTCTGGCCGGGAATCGAACC
>DWNE01003018.1:0-17533 GCA_018249875.1 Cecropterus toxeus | reverse complement strand
AAAGCAGTTCTTGCATTTCGGTGGAAGGGTGTGGTTGCCGGCTCACTTTTAAATGAGGCAACCATCTCAGACCCCGGGAGTAGCAACCCATCTGTGATAGACTTCCTATAGAACCCCTGTTCTACATAAAGTTGCTTACAAATGTCCATGGGCGGCAGTAACTACTTAGCATCAGGTGGGCTGCTCGTTTGCTACTTTATATTTATAAAAAATCTTATTAGACCTTCATAAATACTACAGTTGTATAATGATTACCTTTATAAAACAGATAATGGGAAGACAACTTTAGTACAAATAGTATTAGCAATATGAAATATTAATAATACTAACTTGATTGCCTGTTCTCTCTGCGCTTTCCTTACTTCTGGCTTCATGTTACGTTTCGCCATGATATCACTAAGTGATGCACCAACAATGGCTCGTTGGAATTTCTGTGTCCTCCTTGTGCGCTTCTTGGCCTGCTCTTCTTCTTGGCCCTTCTTGAACTTGCGCCTGGAATAGTAATAATATGATCACATTATGCTCTGTGATTGTTACTGCAAAGGAAATATTAATAGAGAGAAGATAGAAAGGTACACTGAGTATAGTCATGGGAGCAGTGCTTCCAAATGCACTGTAACTGTAACCAGACCGAAATATTCTTTATTTGATAAGTTATCTTATATGTTAAAAACATTACTGTAATTTGTAATGTAAAAAGTTTCATTTACAATAACAAATTAAATGAAACATTTAGGCAAAATACTGAATAATTAAGAACTGAAATACTATAATAAGAAAAAACTGTAATTCTACAATCACGATTTGGAAGCAATGCTGAGGAGGTACAATCTTAGTCCTCTGGAGTGCTAACACATTTGTGATTGGGTTCAAATGAACTCTTTAAGTATAAAAAAAGCATGATCATTTTCTTTTTTTTAGTGGCAGTTGATTATATAAATCACTTGAAATGACATACCTGTAGAGTACAGTCCATGTTACTTTACGAGGATTTCTCCTCATAAGATGGGCAGCTTCACATTTCGAGTTTAAAAATGTGAATGTCTGAAACAACATTCATTTTTTAATTTAACAATGGAAACATACAGTAACTCACATAACAATAACTCATTATTTTAATTACAATACTTTTACATTCATAAAGTCATATTATACCAATAAAGCAGCAGTTAAGTAACATTAAGTGTCAGGGATTATTTTTGGTTGTTAGACAGACCGATAGAAGTTTAGAAATGTAAACAATTTTGTGACAATCAATTAAATGATGGTCATCAGTAATAATTTTGTCAGATAATTGGATTAGCTACTTAAAAACTAGATATTTTGACAGAAAGTTTTGAAAAAGTTCAGGTTATGTGCGGCACAATGTAAGTAAAACAAACTACCAATAATATTAATAAACGTGCAAGATCATATGGAATTGAAATACTTTTTCTATTCACACGTAAATAAATTTGTAACTGGAACTTTTTTTACCTTGCCATCCACCTTAACCATGGTTTTCCCATGGCCAGGATAGATCTTGTAACCACTGTAAGCGCAAAGTCCGATCCTGAAAATTAAACACACATGATAGAATACCACACTTCACGTTACTAATTTCATATTTGATTGAATTACACAATTTATGATCAGAAAGATATCGAAAAATACAAAAATATTTATCCAAACGTACTTCATTTTGACTTTAACACGAAAAAGAAAGAAGACCACAGTGGTGTTGTCAGTACTAAAATAAATCCGCTATCACAGACTATTAAATTTACTTCTTCGTAGATATACACATCAGGACAGACCTCGAATAATCCGGCCGCTCAGAAAATACATTCCTGAAGTTTGTTAACGGTGTTAGTCAGTGTGTACATGTTAAGAAAAGTGGATAATAACTCTTTACATAATTTCTGAAGATAACAAAATATACGAAAATGTTTTATGTAAAATATACAGCAACAAAAATATTTTTGTATATTTTAATTTATCTAACAAATGTAATAATATTCCGATGAACTTGACGAAAAGTGGATATTAGGTAATAGATTTAAAATGAAGATAAATCTAAATAAAAATGTGAATAGCTTTTATTTCACGTTTATCATTACAATACTAAAATAAATAATTATTAAAGTATATTGTTATACACATATACATAATCATTGTGTTGACTTTGCTATTATACATTACTCTATTTAAAAATAAAAACCAAATTATAATAAAAATAATACTCTACGTTTATGGTAATTGCTATTGTAAAATTGTCGGCAGTGATTCAAAATGATTTGTCCGGATTTTTTAGAATTTCAGGTGCGATGATTTATTTGGTAATGTAATTTGCTACGTAACGTAATTAAAGTAAATGTTTTTATTTTTCCAATTGATCTTTATTCAGTTAAAAATACCAAGAAGCAGAGCATAACCTAAAATTATTTTAAGCATCGTTAGAAACACGAAACATTGAATTAAAAAGTGTATTATTATTTGGAAATAAACTGTTTAACTTGTTAATATCAAATTATTTAAACCTGACAAATATTGAATTAAATAGTGTTTATTAGGCTTTCTATTTTACAGGATAACCTAAAAAAGATGCGATTGTTGGACGACAAAATAGTCTACGCTTTAAATACATCAATACCGACAGAATCATTTCAGAAGAAAGTAGACGCTACTGCATCTTGTAATGATTTGTACTTACAAATTCACAAAGGGCACGAGGAAAGGGAAAAAGTCATAAAGAGTTGTATTGTTAAAACTGCAGAATTGGTGAAAGACTTGAGAGCTATGCGTGAAGAAAAGCCTGATAATATGGAAGTTATGAAAAATTTGAAAGCAGAACAGAAAAAGGTAGTTTGATTTAAAATATATACAAACAAGGTATAGGCTGATAATTTGCTCTTACATGTACTGTTTTAGAGATTTTATGTTCCAAGCTTAGATTTTAACTACATACATGATAAGGAATGTAGTTACAGACACACAATTTTCGGTGAAAATAAAATAAAGACAATTTATTTTTTCATTCATATATATTTTCTATCTAATAAAAGCACTTATAATAATATAATATATATAAGTATAAGTAAATAATAAAATGAAATCACTTCATCAAACTTTGGTATTAACACTATAAAGCAGTAGTATAATGTGGGTCTGCATTGCCTCAGGTGAGGTCACCTCCAAAAAGTTAAAAATGACGAGGTGAAATAAAACTCATAGCCCCACAATAGGATTTTCTCCTGTGTCGTGAGTACCATGGACATACAAATACATGAACACCCAGACCCAGGACAGAATCTAAGCTAATCATTCAGATGTCTGTCTGGCCGAGGATCGATCCTGGAACCCACTGCGTGTCAGGCCGGTATTCAGAAGTAGAAGGAGCTCTGTTGCACCTTAGTTGCATTACACTACTTCAGCCTAGTTGTGGTTGATGGTATGTTATTTATAATTGCACCAAAAGGACTTGCAGAGTAGTTAGGATTACCGAGACAATATAGATTCAATATTTATTTTCAGTCAGTAAGTAATGGTTCAAGCAATTTAACATGATAATAAGGGCAATAATTCTCATATATGTACAAAAACAGAATGTAAAAATGTGATAATTCAAGATATATATCTAGGAAAATGTGCAAATAATTGTAGTGATAATAGACTGTTGTGCATGTGCATAATAATACGCTTTTGTTGCAGTTAAGGCTGTTACAAACCGAACTCAGTGTAGAAGAGGTGATCAAGGAAAAAACTACAAAACTATTCAATGAAAAATGTAGGAGTTACTTTAAGCCAACAACTTTATGAAGACTGATAATGGCATTTATATGTTCTGTTGCGAATTTATGTACATATTTACTGTAATATAGATATTAGTTTGAATGGTTTTTGAATTTATGGCTTTGTCTTTACCAAGCCTCCCATCCTTACCAAGTTCCCAAGCATATTAAATTTGTTGCAATTTAAATACAAGTCCTACTTCCACTACAAAAAAAATCTGGGTTTTCTCGTAACGGATACAGTATTTTTGATGGTGTTAGGACCCCACTCCGAAAGCACCACCGCCACACCCATTTCTGCTAAATAACAGCAGGTTTAGGCGATGCTGTGTTTTGGTCTGAAGGAGGCTAGGGCGACAAACTTATCCAAGGCGTTTCAACTTAGTCCTCTAAAGTAGCAATACATCTATGGGCAACCTCAGGTAAAACTGATCTTATCTGGAGTTGATTATAGATGTCCTTTTGCAGTAGAAGCCACTTATCATTAAGTTTACTGCATGCTCGTTTTAATATTTTAACATTTTAACAATATATAATATATAGTATTTTAACAAAAAAGATTTCATTTTTAATATTTTAACAAAAAAGATTTCATTGATATTTCCATGAAATACAGATCTCTGTATAGAAAGAGGCTTCGCTACCTTAAAAAAATCTACCCTACCTACCCTAAATAGGGTATTGAAATAACTGAAGTTTAAAACTTGATTAATGTTTTAAATATTTTCATTTCTATACTTTTGGAATATCTAGTTGAAACCATGTATCTGGAGGTAGAATTTATGGGTATTGGTGCTTTTTCAAAAAATAATTACATTGTGTGTGAAGTACTATGTATTGTACACTTATTGGGTATTATGATGCAATTTTTTGTACTAATCTACAGCCTGAATTTTACTACGTTTTTAAAAATAAAATTCTACAAAGCCTGTAAACATATTAGCAAAGTTATAATTATATTTTTACATAAAAATATCTAAATATAATATCTTATGGCAATTTCGTAGCGAGTTATTTAGATGCTGCAGCTTGTTTCCTGGCATATTCCTCATCATATTGTTTATGCCAATCCAAATTCATCTGGTGAACGGATTCTCCTCTCTTGGCAGCAGCTTTACCAGATAGTACTGCATATAAACTGCCAAGAATTGTGAGTAGTATAAGAATATTGGAAATTTTTATTCTGGCTTCGCTCCTGGATCTCTCAATTAAATCGGGCCTGAAATAAAAGAAGAATTATATATTCCTGTAAATGTGTGCATGAAATGTAATGAACAATTTAAATACACTTATAATACACAAATTGTGTGTAGATTTCACAATTTATGTATGTAAGAAATATGTTTTATACAAATGTTTATCAAAGATTGATAAGAATTTATCAAGATTTTGACTACTGCCCTGATTTGTCTAGAAAATTTGAGAAAAAAAGTAATTGCGAATTGCAAGATAATTACTATATTGCGTAACATTTACAATATACGTACGATACAAATTCAGGTATCTCTGCCTTGGTCTTATACTTTTTCGTCCACACAAGGATAAATTTTTGGAAATCTGATGGCTTATATTTTGGTGACATTGTACCTCCTTCAGAATTTATTTTTGGCCCCGATGGGACTGTGCACATACTCCTTCTCAGTAAAACCGTATAAAATCTAGATGGAAGTAATTTATTCATAATGGAATCCTTCCCGGCATACGATGTAGTTAAAAACCACGTTTATTGGTCGTCGGTCGTTCGAATGGTTTCTTAGAAAATAATCTTCGTCTCGCTCACAGATAAACGTTAATTATTTTTATTTGTTCAGATTAGTGTTAACTTCAATGCCTGTTGACATTGACAGTTGACACTTGACAGAGGTAACAAGGCTTACATGTTTGACAATGACATAGATTGACAAATTTTTTGATTACTAGGGATGTGCAAACTAAAATAGCATGATCGATTTTTTTATAATTCGGATTTTTTTGTTTTGCATTACATTTGTATAGTGATAAAAATATATAAAAGCTTATTCGTACGTATGATTTTTAATCAGTCACATTTCTAAGAACTGATTGTAGCGTAGGCGTAATATGGGTGTGCGCCGTCAGAAGCAGAAATGGACTTTGCTGCCAAAAAATAGTAATAAAATATTTCAACTTTGTGTTATACGAAACTGTTTGTGTGTGTTCAGGGAAAACGTTCACAGTTTAAATTATTTTTAAAACTATTTCTAATATTTTCACTTTCAGAAATTCCCAGGGTACCAGATACACAGACTGAAAATTGATTTTAAGTACTCTATCTTTTAATGTTCGTTGTTTTAGTTTAGTGGATTGTTATTTCAAACTTCAATATAGATTGATTAAATGATTATATATTCAAAGATTCGCCATTCCTAATGACCACAGCCTGCTTAGAAAAATAATGAATAATAGGTAATTTAAAACATGGTTTTATTTTATTTCAGCATTTAGCACTACCACTGATTTATTAATTTTAATACCATATAATAGAATTAAAACTGATAAAATTATCCAGAAAACATGCTCAACAAACAAATCAGGAGCCAAATAGATAATTAAGTTTGTAGTAACTGGTAACATTTTCTGTTTCATTAAAAAAAACGTTCTTTCTTTTCATGACGTGATAGCTGTCTTGTGAATTGAGCTCATTGAATTGGAATATTTTTTTTCGTATATTTAAGTTGGATACATCATTCAGAACCTTCTAAAATATTATTATCTCAAATAGTACGTACTTTCAAGTTATTTATTAATAATTTTAACGGATACTTCTATTGTATTTAAGGGTTTATATCTTTTGTAATCGAACAGAAGTAAACGTTATAACATTACACATAACATGATTAAGATCTTTTTAGAGTTCTTATTTCGATTAAGTTTTGGTTATCCGTTATTAAATGTGCTTACAAATGTTATTTGCATATAGCCCATCGTAATAATTTTGAAGTGAATGAGTGTGTCTAAGCTGTATGTCATAAGCTTTGCATTAGTGTTTTCTTTGAGTTTCCCTGGATGGAAGTAAAATATTTTACTGTAATAGGTATAAATGTATTGGTAAATAGGTGACAGAACAAAGACAAAACTAAAACCAGAGGCATTATATATCTATTGTAAATTTCTGTTCATTGGGTATATCTATAGAGCTGATGAATATTATTATTTTTTAAATTGCCAATGTTACTTATGAACATATAATAATATTCAAAACCTATTTTAAATAAAATTATTCAAAGAATAAGGGAATAAAGTGTATATAAAATAAAAGTAAAAATTTATGTTTCTCTCTTTCTTTTTATGTTAAAGTTAATGCCAGAATTTGGATACTGCTCTAGGTTGTTCCATACATGCATTGCTGGTAGTATTTCAATACTGTATCTAATATAATAAGTAACATTTTAGTATTCAAATTATATTTTATAGATGTCAGGAGGTCACAAACATCGTTATAAGAATGCAGCACTAAGTGCGGATGAACTTCGCCGGCGGCGAGAGGAAGAAGGAGTTCAGTTACGGAAACAGAAGAGAGAGCAACAGTTATTTAAACGTAGGAATGTAGATCTACCAGGTCCTAATGCACCGGACATTGCACTGCAGGTAAATTAACTATTTAAATCATTTACATAGATATTTTAATGGTTTAAAAGGTAAGAAAGTGGATTAGCAAAGCTATTTTTTTATCACAAAACTATGTAATGGTGGTAAATCACATTGAAAAAATTCAGTGCCTCATTATTCTCTTAGTAAGAGAACCTTGATGACTAATATCTTGAGGACTGGGTGAAATATTACAGGTTATGTGTCATAATAGTGAGAAAGAGCTTGCCATGTTTTTCTTAACTTGGAAAAAGGAACTGTTCAATGCTCTAATTGTAATTTTATAGAGTTCTACCGAAGGTTGGTTTTGCCCTAAGCCGAAGCAGACTATTTGGATATTATCTTAACCTTTGACCGAATGTTTAAAATCTATAAGAAAATCAGTTCACAATTGTCGAAAAGTGGATAATATCCTAATTGAAAAAAACTCTTGTACATGAATATTAATTTTGATTATATTTAAACAACTTATGAATTTACATTTACATTTACTTTGCAACTTGTCAAAAATGAAAATGTTTTGCAATAGTGTGTATTTCAAACACAACTGGCAAAGCAGGTTTACCACTACACAGGGTGCGCTTCACTCTGCGCTTTATCTTCTAGATCACGCTGTATTGCATTGACGCAATGCATTTGCCACAGGTGGTTTTTTTTTGACCGAAGCTGAAGCTTTGGTCACTATAATTTTAGAACCAATATGTCCAGGCATATGACCCTTAGAATTCTGTTAAGCATTTCTTCCAGCGTTATCATTTGGATATTGACATTAAAACTAATTTGAAAACAAGTTATATTGAAAAAATTGGACTGTCAAAATAAAAAGTGATTAAAAAAATTGTATCAATAAATTTCAATTTAAAAAGTGTAAAATTATCAATACTAATAAACATCAAAAAAATAATAATTTTTATATACTAAAGTAACATTAAGGTACAATTAAGTAACACTAATGTGGTAGTAGACACATGTGCTATCTTGAGTGAGTTTGTCTCATGTAATTAAACTCCATCCAGGTTTTAAGTATTTGGGCAATTATTTGAGAGTTGGCACTATAATCAAAAGTGTTGCTTGTGGTTTTACTTTTTTTTTACTTTACATTGTATCTTACTAAATTTTGTTTACATATTTTTTTTGTCCATAAAATTCTTCCTATATTTTATGATCTCTATAACTAAATTAAACATATTAATTAATCATATTACTACTTTATTATTTATATAACTACTTTAATTCAAACATATTAATTAATCATATTACTACTTAATATATTTATAATTATTTTTTTAATGGTGAATATCTTTTTATCTTTCAGGAGGATATAAACATTTCCCCATCTGATGACATCTCACCATCAATGATAGCTGCTCTCTACAGTGACAATCCTCAAGATCAAGTGATAGCCACACAGAAATTTAGAAAACTTTTGAGTCGAGAACCTAACCCTCCTATAGACGAAGTGATACAGTCTGGAATAGTTCCTAAATTTGTTGAATTTCTTACCGATAGCGCTAATCCTACTTTACAGGTTAGTAAATATTTGTTAAGTTCTAACAGGTTATAAGGTTAAAGGTTATTTTTTTTCCTTTTACTGATGGTAAGTGGTTATCACAGCCTATGAAGTTATCAATCTCAGATGAGATCAGCCTTCCTATCTGAGGTCACAGGTGCATTGCTATGCCTGAGCAATAGATTAGGGTCCTCACCACTCTGTTTAAAATAATACACACTTTTTTATAAGATTTAACTCTGCAACCACACCCTTTCATTGAAACTCTATCTGCTTCAAGCTAGAAATAGGTGTGGCGGTGCTATATTTCCCTGGTCAAACTATGCTCTTTTTAAAACCCTTATTATGGTCTCCAATGTTTATCCAAGATAATTAACCTACCTTTATAATCAACAGGTTCAAGCCCTTTTTGTCTAGATTTATCATAAGTAAGGTATAGTAAGTTACTTGAAAAAATGTAAATAAAATTTATATTTAAGGAAAAATTATATAAATATTGGTTTATATTTGGTTTTAGTTTGAAGCGGCGTGGGCGCTGACGAACATTGCATCAGGGTCGTCCGAGCAAACGAGGATTCTGGTAGACTGTGGTGCTATACCAATTCTTGTAAGTCTCTTGGGGCTTCAGGGCAGTGATGCGGATGATGTCAGAGAACAGGTCAGTATTCAGCTATATCTCTTGACTTGGTTATGATATGGTATGCATATACATATTCATATACTGGTAGGTTTTTATTGCATATGGTATCTTTATCGTTTGCAATACCATTAAATCAAATAAAAATAAATTCAAAAGAGACACAGACAGCCCAAAACTCAATATTATATAGGCAGGTTACTACAAAAACTGCTTACTACAAAACTTCCTTCAAAAATATGTCTCTGCAAAAGTAACTGTTTTGTGGTGTGATATCTGAGGAAATTGGTGCTATTATTGAAAAAAATGAAATAGATTTATGATTATTCGGTTATAATCATAAATTTCAACTACTGAGAAAAGGATTTGTAATAATGAGTAATAGTAGTGTGGTTTGGTATGGTCCGCAGGCTGTGTGGGCGCTTGGCAACGTGGCGGGCGACTCTGCCCGCTGTCGGGATATTGTACTGGCCGCTGGGGTCATGCCACCCCTAGTTGAGTAAGTTTTACACTTTTGTAACTTGATTGAACTGAAAGGTCAAAGGTTGGCCAAAATGATGATAGTAATTTTGTGGATAAATTCACGTTTTTAAATATTAGTATGTAAATGTAAAGGAACAAAGAAGCCAGTTTAGAATGTTTTTTTCAAAACAAGGGGCATTATTTTGGCTTTATATATATTTTTTTTAAATACATTTTTTTTACATCTTTTTACAGCATTTTAAATAAATACACAAGACTGTCCATGACGAAAAATGCAGTATGGACTCTTTCAAACCTGTGTAGAGGCAAAAACCCTCCGACGAATTTTGAAGCAGTTGCTCCAGGTAAGAGTACTAATTGTAAAAGTGTACTATATAAGGATTATTTGGATGGTAGTTACCCTCTAAAAAGTCCACGAACCCTGTAAGGAATGGTAGTCTATGTAATTGTTATTTCATATAATTGTTTATGATTTATTTTTATTTATAATTGTTAATGATTTACTATTAAAGCAATATCTATTTTTGTTTTTTTTTTTTTTTTTTACAATACCTATTGGACATTTTGATTTTTTTTAATTTTTTTTTTTTTTTGTGTTTCATTTTTTTTTGCGCTTTTTTTTTTTTTTTTTTAGAATTCTAGCCTAAAAATATGTAGTTTAATAATAGGATTATATATAGTTAATGTTAAGATAAGTGCATCAAAAATATGTTTGGTTTTTTTCTAGGTATACCTGTATTAGCGAGGCTACTTCACCACAGCGACTGTGATGTTTTAAGTGACTCTTGTTGGGCACTCTCATATCTATCAGATGGTCCAAATGAAAAGATACAAGCGGTCATCGATGCGGGGGTTTGCAGGCGATTGGTGGAACTTTTAATGTACGTATTTCTTAAGCAAACAGTTTTAAGGATAATTTTTAAATGGCATTAAAGTAGTAGAAGATAGCGGTCAGAGAAATCAGGCTTAATCAATCTTATCCATTGTCTTGTCATCTTTATGTCAGTTCATGGGTGACACAAAAAATATTTTTGAAAATATATTATACCTAATGTGAATTTAACAATAATAAAAAAGTCTGTGTGTGCAATTCACACGGTAGAAGTGAAACTAAATAATAAACATAAAATATTCCTAATAATAGAATGGCCGGGCCTTTCAATCGAAGGTTTGTGGTTCGAACACCAGGCACTACTGATTTTTCTAAAATTATGTGAGTTTTTTAAAAACAATCAAAACATCATGAACCATTAAGAAAAAAGTACATTTAAAAAGTAAACTATTATATTAATTTATTTAAAAAAAATAAGTAGTGACATTTAGTGCACAATTTTTTGACGTAGCAATTAGCTTGTGCTTAACGTTTTCGTAAGTTACATTAAATATCAGCGTGGCTTAAAGATATACTTATGGACTAAACTTGCCTATCATTCATCGGGTCGGGATATCGTACCCAAGCGGAACGACAAAAATAAATATTTAAGATTTTTCGTGAAGAATTCCCCGTATACGCGTGTTCGTTTCGACCATCAGGCACGGCAAGCACTCGGTGGTGGCGGCGGCGCTGCGCGCGGTGGGCAACATCGTGACGGGCAACGACGCGCAGACGCAGGCCGTGCTCAACTGCCAGCCGCTGGGCGCGCTGCACGCGCTGCTGCGCGGCGCCAGCGAGCCGCTGCGCAAGGAGGCCTGCTGGACGCTCTCCAACATCACCGCCGGGAACGCCACGCAGATACAGGTCACACCCACAACATGACCCGACCCTACAACTCGTTTAAGGATATCTATCCCCCCCCCCAACACTTCAAATCTATCTATCTATTTTCAGGTGGTACAACCAATGTAGTTCGACCGGGGAAGTACCACTGCTACACCTATTTCTACCGTGAAGCAGTTCGTGCGTTTCGGTAAAAGGGTGTGGTTGCGGGCTCACTTATATACGAGGCGACCATCTTAATCCTCGGGAGTAGCAACGCATCTGTGATCGACTTCAAATAGAACCCCTGTTCTATATGAAGTGCCCACTGATGTCCATGGGTGGTAATAACCACTTGCCATCATGTAGGCTGCATGCTCGTGTTGTTACTTCATTGTTATATAAAAAAATCTAGTAGATTAGTACAAAAGCAATTGAGTTACGTTACTTTTACAGGTCACAAGGCTACAACGCTACACAAGACGAATCGAATAATAACCATTGCTAGTTTAAGAATATTATGTCCCCCCACCTTTTAGTCCCCCATCTTGTAGATTAGTAGAAAAGTAGATTAAGTTACCATTCTCCAACATTATCGCCAGATATGTCAGTCAGAAGGAGATATAGCTAGTTTAAGAATATTATTCCCCCACTATTTTCGCGTAAAGCGATATCGAAATTTAAAAATTATTAAGTGTGTTATGTTTCTTTACAGGCCGTGATAGACGCTAATGTTTTCCCGACATTAATCGAAATTTTAAAACAAGCCGAGTTCAAGACGAGAAAAGAAGCTGCTTGGGCCATCACCAATGCTACCAGTGGTGGAACACAAGCTCAAATTGGGTAAAAGAACTTTGTTTATGAACTACAACTGCTTACATATAAGAATGTAGGTCCGTTCTTTTCAAACTTGATTTGTCAATGGCCCTAGTGTAGAATGAACTATGTTGTAAGATCTGTAAAATTTTAGAATAACAATGTCAGACAAATTAAACAGGTCATGAATAACATAAAAAAATAGGTTTTGTTTTAGTATACATTCAAAGAAAAACTCAAAACCCTTCTTTAACTGCTTTAATACTGCCTTATTTTCTGAACCCTTTGGCAGTATATTATGATGATGATTAGATAACAGACTTCACTACATTTTTGTAAATAAGCTTTAGTACATACATAAACTGCGTTTATGTGATTTTCCCAGAGTTATTGGTTTTGTTAATTTTGTAGATATTTAGTAGAACAAGGCTGTATACCGCCGCTTTGCGACTTACTGACGCTGACCGATTCGAAGACGGTCCAAGTGGCTCTCAATGGCCTCGACAATATATTAAAGGCGGGCCAACAGACAGATCAGCGCGACAACCCATATGCAGCTCTTATTGAGGAATGTTTCGGTAAGTGAACAATCCACTAGTCTTTTTTTAATTTATTAAATCGAATTGTTTCACTTTTGTATAATTTATTCCAAAAACTGGAAATTAAAACGTATTACATTGTAAATTGTGTCTGTTTCAAGGCAGGGTTCTCTGGCGACATAGGTGCGCGAATAGATACTGTTCCATGTTGTCCAATCTGATAGCTAGTACACTTTACTGTATGAAGTTACTTAAATTTATTGCTTCAACTTGTATCCATACATTAGGAGATCAGAAACATATGAATTAGTAATCATGCAGCAGTAGAGCTTCTCAAATTTTTTTAAATTAATTAACGCCCCCAAAAATGGCCATCGCTCACCGTGAGCCCCGCATGGCCCGCTTTGAAAAACACTAATATAGGCGTCAATTACAGAATTCTTAAAAATAATTTAATTTTCTTTACAGGTGTAGATAAAATAGAATTCCTTCAATCGCACGAGAATCTCGACATATACCAGAAATCGTTCGAAATAATCGAGAACTACTTTGGATCGGAAGGAGAGGATAGCAGAATACAACCCGAAGTGTCTTCTACTACAGATCAATATCAGTTCAACACTGACCAGTCTGTACCTATGGGTGGTTACCAGTTTTAAGAATGCCTACTATGTATGCTACATATAATATTGATGTTCATTGTGCAGTGAGTACTGATTGTTGCTTTTAATTGAGATATGTTGTATTATCTTGTGCATTTGCTGATCCAGATGAACCCTGAGGGGCTCAAGCTCCTATCGATATTAAAATGGGCGTACTTAAGTACATCCATCAATTTTATGGGGGCAAAAAAAATAAAAATATTGGGATCTAAGGGTATAGAGAGGGCTTTGAATCTAAAAGACAGCAAACCCCAAATCGGTAGACCTTTTTTCGCCAAAAACTTGGATTCCCACTCCCTCAAACAATAATCCTGGATCAGTCAGTGGTTATATTATGAGATATTTGGAACCAACTTTTATTGTATATTACGAATTAAATATCCAAAATTTTATCTAGTCTAAAAAGTGTAAGTATTTTCATAGTTGTGACGTATATATTTCATTAAATGATCTACGTTATGATGTACTTTAAAGGTATCGAATTTATCTTCGCTTGTAAGCCTGAACCCACTTGATTTATTGATTTCATTTCAGATGCCTGTAATGAGGAGTGGGTAAAATCATCAGCTTTCGCAAAATAAAATATATACACCAGAGTGTAATTATACTTTGCACCAATATGTAGAAGAGTAGAATTATTTTTACTACATACCATACACATTCGGGGAATAATAAACTGAACCTTTTTTGTTGCTATTGTAGATAATGGCATATCTAGTTATTTTTTTATGTAAGATATTATATTTTTTGTTGCTTTTCATGCCAGTCTTAATTAGGAAAATATTGTAAATTGTTATGTGATAACTTTTTATTCTTTATAATGTATTAAAGATTGGTATCAAGTATTCCTGACTTTGAACTTACATATGGTAGAGGGAATATTTTATTGTATGTATTTATAATACTGGTTAATTTTTACCACCATAAAAATAAATCATACTTAGCAACCAATAGAATAGGTATAAAATTATTGGTACGAATACTATAATATCAGTCGTAAATTTATTAGGAAAATTCGGTCAAGTTATTAATTTGATGAAGTCTTTTATAGTGGTAATGAAATGAAATCAGCCAAACGTCTGCGGACAGTTGAGCTGTTAAGGGAACAGTTTTTACAACATAGTTCATTAGTATTAGAATACAAGAAAGTATTTTTATTTGGCATGCTTCTTAGGTCCAAATTTTGAAGTGATTTCGATGAATTGTATATATTTAGTTAAACTTATATATGTGTATATCACATAGTATTGTTATTTTAGTAATATTAATCTTAATAAAAATCTCTAAATTGTTATGCTACAGACTAAAGCTTAGCTTACATTTCATACCATAACCATTACATGTGAATACTAGAATTCATTCATAAACATAGGCTAAATATATATTAATAAAGTCAGTAACTGACAGGTGCTTTATCTTTTACTGGATACCCATGTTTTATTTTACTTATAAATACCTTGTGAATACAAACCCTATATTTCTTTCTACATTGCAGTATACTTCTTCATCTTTTTATGTCCGGAGGCGATTAATGTTTTTTACTAATAAATTACTTTCGTATTGGACCTGTTATGCCTTTCTACGCTGTTTCGGATGAATCATCTGGTCAGTGGTCTCGTAATTTATAAATTAAGACTTAGTCCGAACGCGATAAATCATTCGATTGACGTTAACGTTCAGTTAATTTCATGCAAATTTCGTATGTATATTATATCGTGGTTGAAAAGATCGAAGAATTCCAATTGTTTTTATTGCTCAACGCATCAAGCGAATTTTACGTAGTTCTCGGATTAGGCGATTCATAGGTATATCGAAGGCCATTAAATGTGCCGGACATTTTTTTATGCAGCATTATTGACGAACAAACTGTGTCGCATGGAGATTCAGGAAAAGTCTTAAGATGTAAAACTCCAAAAGCAGTGGTAAATATTTTATATAGGGTTAAGTAAAATAAAAACAAACAAAAAAATATGTTAAAAATAAATTTATTTTCCTTATAAAGAAGATAATATTAACTTATCATTGGTCCATTTAAATTTCAGTAATATTTGTACCTTACTTAATTAGTTCGCAATCGTTCCTCATTACAATACAATCGAATCAAACACTCAGACTTAGTTGATGAATCGTGAATCTTAAAATCTTTCTTAACATTGATTTAAATAAATAGTTATGTATAATATACATATTGTTGTATATCATTATTGTTGAAAAAATAAATAAATTTTCTTTGATACTAATATCTAGTATTTATAAATTTTATTTCTAAATAAGTGTAATTTAATATTAAATTCATAAGCAGAACTTGCGCCTTACAAGAAACACTTCATTAGAAAATCCGTAAACTGTGAAAAAATAGCAGACTAAGATAATTTAAATTAATTCAAATATCAATTTAGCATTTCATATTAATCGCATGTATTTACTCCGATTCCTTATCCACCTTAACTTCTTATTACATTTATACATTATTATAACTGTGTACTACAACTATTTTATACATAAAAATGGCACAGCAGGTCAGCAATCCATCCATTAGGATTTCTTATAAACTAACAATAACAAAGTAAACTGATGTTATATCCGGCTTTCAAGTTATATCAAGTGTGTTTGTGATATACTCTTGAAAATATGATATTTAGTACGAAATAAAAATGGGTAAACCCGAATTAGTGTGTACATCTTAACATTTTTGTCGAATTACATTCTTGTAGACTTTCAAATAGGTCATAGCAAGTATTTTTTGCTATTGAAAATAATGATAAGTCATCCTTCACAACAAGATATGTGCTTCGTGCAATAGATTCGATAGCAGAATAATTTGCGACGTGATACCATGTTCAATACTTAGCCTCGAGTGGTTAAGATAAAAAAAAGACATTTTTTTTAAACATACTCCTGTTTGGAACTAAACGAGGGGTCGCTAGTAGTAGTACATTAGATAATGTATTTATCTTTTATATAATAACTTTTTGGTGTCTGCCTATGAAAAAATCTAATTAATTCTATTTAGGTTTCGCGGATAGGAGTTAGAACGAAGCGGTCCCAGAATTCTATGAATATTTTTTGCTATTATTTATTATATATTCTTCATCTTTCACATTCTACTTGAAATTTACCTGGTCATTATTATATAAGACATTGAAGTAAAATAATAGGTCTTTAAGATTGTCATTGTAGATAGCCAAGGATATGTACCTATCTACCTACTTGTTACCATGATACACCCATGTCATTAAAATATATGAGTGCCGATAAAAACCGGTGTTCTACATGAAGTTCTTCCCAAAATCTCATCCGATCCAAAAAGGGATTTCTGCCCTTTGTGAGCTCAGTGCCAATACTTAGATAATTTATTTTGCTTTCGTCTCCTACCGGTTCCCATGTGATATTCAGAAGAGGATCATTTTCATCAGGCGTAGGTGTCCTAAAATCAAAATATATTCAAGTCAGTAAGCAATGAATTGCAGATATTTACATCATGTACAGTAAGTAGTATCCGACCGAAGCTTCGGTTTCGGCCACCTTCGGCCAAAAAAAACCGCATTTGGCAAAATCTTCGGCTTTCGCCAATATCGGCCGATGTTATTGCCGAAGCCGAAGGTCTAGCAAGAGCCAAAATTTAAGGAACTGCAACGAATAACTGCGACTTCGTTATGAAGATGTTAAAACACGGGGGTACACGCACACTCCTGCCAGGTGGTAGAACCAATGTAGTTCGACCGGGGAAGTACCACCGTCACACTTATTTGCCGGCTCACTATTATATGAGGCGACCATCTCAGTCCTCGGGAGTAGCAACGCATCTACGATC
>DWNE01003017.1:0-17533 GCA_018249875.1 Cecropterus toxeus | reverse complement strand
ACCTACTTCACTAAATTGGGAATGATTAAACATACACATTCGAATTATTAATTGGGTCACATGCCGTAAAATAGTTCAGGAAAAAATGGGATACGTGCTTATATTTAGATTATTGCGTTTACCAAAATATGCAATTCTTCATTTGACTCCATTTCTTTTCACTTTTACTGAATTATTATAAGTTACAACATAAAATATATGTTTATTGCTCTGAGATGGCTAACAACTGACAGACGACCCTTAATGTCGTTCGTTATCTGCATTAGTTACAATTTGGATTTAGTTGGCTGTCCATATTAGCATAAATACAAGAAATTTCGAAAAAATGAAAAGAATATGGTAAGGGAACGTCTGATGTTCAAATCCTAGGTATACCATAGATTTTTCTAAAATGATTAAAGTATTCGAAATGAATTATCTCTGGCTTAGGTTGAAGTAAACCATGAAACCTACATATCTGAGACTTCCCTAAAAGAAGTCCTTAAAAGTATGCGAATGCTATAAATTCGTACTAAACAAACGCGGTAAACTATAGCCAGAACCACTCTCATTCCTAGAGAAGACCCATGCCTTGCAGTGAGACACTAATGAGCTAATGAAGTAATAAGGATTAAGGCGCCCTTTACTAACTATGTATATAAACTTAGTACTCTCTGTATACTTGCAGCCACTATCATGTGGTCCAGAATATTCTTCCAATTCAATCTACTGGGGTTCATCCCCGTCCCCTCATTTTTTTTTATTAATATGAAGTAGCAAACGAGCAAGCAGCCCACCTGATGGTAAGTAGGCTTTCCTTTGCATACAATTGAAACTGGTATGGTAACAATCTACAATTTCCCTTCAAGTCTGATCCATCTCTATTTTCGATCTACCTGACCTACAATTGTGTTTAGATTGTCTTCAATCAAATAAACCTGATCGCTCAGCAGTTAACCTACAAAACTAATCAGGATGTTGTCGTTTGCAAATCCCAGATCATTCACCTCAGGCTTAACAAGTGGGTCATTCCTTATGACTTGATTTTATTGCTTCTTCATTACTTGGCTTGGATCGGATGTCATTGAAGTGCTTAGTATATTAGTCATGGAAGCATTATTTTTATGAACATGTGTAATCTTTACGAGGCGGTAGAACCAGTACAGTTCAACCTGGAAGGTACCATCGCTACACCTATTTCTGGCGTGAAGCAGTTCTTGCGTTTCGGTGAAAAGGTGTCGTTGCTGGCTCACTTGTATTTTAAGCAATCATCTAAGTCCTCGGGAGTAGCTACGCATCTGTGATTGACTTCAGCTAGAACTCCTATTCTGTGTGAAGTTAATTACAGATGTCCATGGGCGATAGTGACTTACCATCAGGTGGATGGCATGCTCGTTTGCTACTTCAGTGTGACAAAAAATCCATATAAAACAGGGCAACTTGAAGCTGATCACTGATGTGTGGCTACTCCTGAAGACTGGTCGCCTTATCTCTGAAAGTTATTCGGCATCCACTGTCTTCTATCAAATTACAAAGACCAGACCCATCATTTTATTAAAATTTTGTCTTTAAATATTTCATGGATGGATAACCGGGGGGTTCCGATTAAAAGGTTATTTAGGTGATAAAGATACCCAAGTTTTGAACAATACATTTTTTTGTATTAAAATTATATCACTTGAACACAACACGTAGGAAGTACAACGTAGTTGAACAAGACAAACGAACCAGTCACCGGCGTTGAATGAGCCAATTAATATTTCTACGTCTTAATTAAAGTTGTATAAACTCGTATTTGTTGTAGAGTTTCGATTGTTTCTAATAAAGAATTGTTGTGAACAAAGACGCATTAGGCACCCTTAAATGTGTTCCTTAGATATGCAGAGTTTATAAAGTTTTTTTTACTTGCCTTTATCGTATGATTCTTGCGAATCTGTTGTTTGCATAGTTACATTCGATTTTTCAAAGCGATAGAGTTTAGTATTTAGTTTTACTTGATCATAGATCGAGAAAATGTAGTAGATAGTTTAACATTTAAGGAATTGTTAATTGTAACAATTCCATCCAACTTTAAGTTGGGCTACATGTAGAAGAAGGGAGATGGAGATTAAAACCAAAAACCACTAATCTAGACCTGGAAGGTATGTCGTGAACTTCTACTCTAACATCATACTTCATCGTAATCGAACCATTATGAAAAAGTGAAAATCTTACGATATCTATTTCATAAAATTTACTGCAATCGAATTTGTATATTTCAAGTGGAGTGACCATAAAAATTGCGATGATGGTAAAACACCATTAGCTAATGTAGTTTCCACGGCATTTAGGTACCATGAATTTAGGGGAAGTAGAGTAGGACTGTTAGGTCGATAGAGCTGCAGTGTACCTGTATTGCAGGTAAGGGTGCAATGAACTCACCTCACGCTATCGTATTTGTTGGTGCCTTATTTTGTAGGCTTCATTATTTATTAACATTGTTTTCCCCATTTCCATTATTAATTATATTAATTAAAGCCATATTGTTAATAATGAAATTATTTTTGCCGAACTTTTTAAAATTTTACGGAGCGTGGCGGAGCGGCCGCCATCCTGGTTTGCCGGCGGGTTCCGTATTCGACGCCGGACAGGTATCTAAATAATGTGTTTAGATTTCTATTCTGGGTCTGGGTGTTTGTATTGTCCTTGTATTTAAACATCACACACCTTTGAGATAACTTTAAAGAACTCGCTGTGGTGTAGGTTTCCTATGTTTTCCTTCGTTATAACTTTGAAAAACAGAAGAGGCTGGTATCCGAACTTCGGACCCCCGATCGAAAGGCCGCGCTACAACCACTCCACTATCGTAGCTTATGGATACCCAATTTGACAACACTTCGAAGACCCAGTGGTACATTGACCATGTCATGAGTCCACATTGAACTTGCGACAAGGAAGTCATTATACATTCGCGTCAAATCAACGCCCGCCACGCTAAATTGCGCCAAACAGCTGTGGCAATTAAGGTCAAATTGGCCTTAATCAATTCGACCGAAACATGTGGTGCACGTTGGTCTAAATGCGCTTAAAATGTATAGCATCCATCATAAGTGGGCGTAGATCAATGAAGATGTAGAAGCGACAGGGTTGGTGGTAGAAAAAAAACCCGCACGCTCGTTTTTGCCACGGACGTACAAGTTGTGGAATGAACTTCCTCATAAGGTATTCCTAGATCGCTATGACATGGGCTTCTTCATAAAATGTGCGAAAGAGCCCTCCTTCAAATCCGGCGATGCACTGGCGACTCCTCTGGCGTTGCAAATGTCATTGGCGACGGTGACTACTTTCTATCAGGCAGCCCGTATAGCTTATGATTAGGTTTAAATATATGTTTAAAAAAAACGAACTTTACTGATTGTTTTTAAACACGTATCTTATCGTCGTCAGTCCATTATTGTCCCTTTGCTGGACACGGGTCTTCTCTCAGAATGAGTGAGTTTTAGGCCATAGTCCACCGAGCTGGCCACGTACGAATTGGTAGACTTCACACAAGTTTGAGAACCCTTTTTTTTAGAGAACTCTCAGATGTGCAGGTTTCCTCGCGGTGATTTCCTTCATCGTAAAGCAGTGATAATTAAAATTTAATCCGAACATCATTTTAGAAAAATCAGTGGTGCGTGCCTGGGATTCGAATCTCGAACCCTCGATTGGGAGGCCGATTTTCAACCATTAGGCTATCACGTATCTTATCATTATACCTTATTAGGTCTACTTATTAGGTTTTATGGGAAAGTCCATGGTCAGTAAGTTTTACAAAGATTGACATATGGGTTGACAGATGGGTTTTTGCTAATTTAATTTGTAGCTTGCTTGTATATGAGTGCAAAATTGCTAAAAGCGATTTATTCATATATATCAATCACTGATATATATATAAATATTTCATTATCATTTATCATAGTGATAACACAATTATGTAAAATCGTTAAACAAATGAAATTGTTCACGCCGCCTCTGTGCTTATTTAATCTATGTCTAAATTTAGACGAGTTAATATGTATGAGTAATGTCGATCATAATGGTATGACGAATTGTATTGGAGCCGGTAATCCAATAGAGCTTTAAGTGGTCACGGAGAGTAAGAGGGTAGAGGCGGGTAAAGTTTTTATAAGCATAGAGATGAATGCGGTAAGCAGCCACAGTTGGTTAAAGTTCGGCGTCTCTATATCTAGATAGATGTTGTGGTACGTGAAATAATAAAATAAAAAATATTTTTCTTGATAGTATTGTAATCTATTGTAGATATTTTTGAACATACATATATCATAAAAACAAAAAACAAACACAATATTTTTCTTCCATTTCTTTTTCTTTTTAACTACTTATACTCTTTAACAACCTCCTCTTAGGTGCGACGATGCAATCCCTTGCACTTTTCATTAGATGGTTAGCAGCCACTAGCTACTGCCGCCCATGGACATCTGTAAGCAAATTCATATCTGTTCTATCTGAAATCGATCACAGATGCGTTGCTACGCCCGAGTCGGTCGCCTCATATACAACTTAAAAAGGCAACCACAAAACATACAGTTGTATAATTCCAAAATTTTGTCTCTACACTACTATACTCTACATCTGGTTCCAACATCTGATTGCTTATTCGTTCACATTTTGATCGTACTCCATTGATTCACAAGCGCCCCTCCATTTTTCGCTTGAGTACTCTTCGGGGGAACTTGATTACATATTGTTCCTAGGCTCTATGTATTTGTGTTTTGTTACGGTAGTTCAATTATATTTTGGTTACCGTTTCTTTCAAAAGGATTTTAAAAGGACAAAAGGACTTTTTATTTTATGATATAGCCGAAGTCAAAAAGTTTTGGACTTTGGATTCAGCTTAAATATTTCAGCATAATGCTTTCTTCTCTCTTCGATTGTCCACAGAAACGATTGTTGAAAATACAGAAATAACAATTCACCAATCGACCATTGTAAATTTATTCTTTCATCCTCACCATGACAAACCTACAAATGACGTTATCAAAGAGATTAATAGTAATATGCTAGAAAGTAGTAGATACAAACATTATAACAATCAAACACTTAGTCTATAAAGTATTAATAAATCATTCGGATATCGAGGAATGCGTAGAAGGTCGTCGACTATCAAAATTATCTTTTGTTTATCGCAACGTAACTGAATTCTTGTGAACACAATACGACACAGTAATTTTACCGGGAAACGTCACGTAAACATGTTTTTGGTAAAATTTTAGTTGTAGATAAGAAAACAATAACGTTTAATACTAATAAGGTAATAGAGGTAGGTGATTTCCTTTCTGGTCATGACTGTGCTGTATCTTCATTTATACGTTCATGTTCTTAGAAATATTGTCCATCGTAAGTTTATTCGTAAGTATATATTTGAACTAGCTGTGCCACGCAGTTTCACCCGCGTTTATTAGAGAACAATCTATTATAAACAAACAAAGCGTGATGTTATGTAGCCTAAAGCCTTCCATGATAACTTTACTATTCAATACATTTTTTTTAATTCCGACCAGTAGTTCCTGAGATTAGCGCGTTCAACCAAGCAAACTCTATTGTTTTATAATATTAGTATAGATGAAAGATATATTTGAAAGTATATGATTTTTCTCTGATATTTTATTGTGAACTAAGAATAATAGGCGTATATACCTATTAGTTCCTGGAAAACAAGTATCATCGTTACTTCAATATAGTGTGATATACTGAATTAAATTGGAAGAGGTACTATATTCATTGGAAAGAATTTAAGTTACATTCTGCCATCCAGTATTCTTACAATGTAACGTGAATCAGTCCTTGCATTTTAGCGACTTACTTTTGTATGAGGCGACATCTAGTCCTCCGGAGTAGCAATGCATCTGTAATTGTCTTCAGATAGAATCCCTGTCCTATATGAAGTTGTTAACAGATGTCCATGGGCATGGCAGTGACCATTTGTAATCAGATGATTGTTATAAAAATTGTAATGAACAAGATATTTTGTTTAATCCTTCGCCATATAAAAATAACGCATAACAAAGGACTGAACTTTAAACCTAAACATCCCTTACAGTTTACGAAACACCAAGCACTATTCAGCTTTTATAAATAATCATTTGACCAGCAATGGGTTACAGCTGCATTGAATGACTTGTAACAATAACAAGTGATTCAAGCTTTATCGGCGCTGGTATCGATTTATACGAGTGATTCTTGCTAATGACTAACAAGATACAAGGCTCTGATAAGTAATTTTGAATCCTTTACTTTTAAGCGACTTGCTCTGCTGTTACCTAAACTTCTATAAATAGACACATTATTCATATGATTCGTATATCAGGCTTATTTGTTTGTTAGATTATTCTATATTTTTTTTTTATATAAGGTAAATAGTAACAATGGAAATAGCAAGCAGACTTGATGGTATGTAGTCATTGCCGCTAATAGACATCTGTAAGTAATTTCATATGGAACAGGGTTTCTATCTGAAGTCAATCACAGATGCGTTGCTACTCCAGAAGCCTAAGATCGTCCTATATGAAAATAATGTAATGACAAATAAACAATAAGTGAGTAACAACAGCCTTCTATGACGGTCCAAGAACTAGGACTAGGTGTGGCGGTGGCTACTCCTTGTTTGAACCATATTCATTGTACCACCTTGCAGTTTAGCTATTAACGAATATGACGTTTTTATATGATAACATATTACATAATTTATTTATCTTCATTGCTTGTATAAATTGTGATACCACGTAAGTATAGGTTAGGTTAAATACAATATTGAATGGGCTGAACTTGAACTTCAAGACTACAATAATCTACAAGACCTAGCAATGACCCTTGTGAAACGCTATGATTAAAACATAAAAAACCAACGCAATAATTTAATTAGCAACATTTATAAGTAAATATCATTAATTACGGTACTAATGGTACGTCGTATCGCAAAATTTCTAAATATAGAATGATTTTATCAAATAATTTGAAACAAATTTAACAACTATACACTCAAACACTTGCGATAAGTCTGTGACGCAAAATCGAGTCAATTTCTTTGTTTGTGTCTAGCTATTCAAATATCTCATTTCATGCTTGTCATAAGTTATGATTATCAAAGGAGTGGTTTTCATTAAAAATGCAAATTAAGATGCAATCTACATTTGTTATGTTGAAACATAAATTAGAGATATAACGTAATCTTTGTCTATTTAAGTTATGTGTTTTTTCATCTCTAAACAGAAATATTTTTTTATCAAATTGTTTATTTTCTTATCTTTTGGAAAATCACGTTAATTAATACGGTTTCTGACATAACTGTGTTTTATGGACATTAAAATGTTTCGTTAACGAATATACGGTACTTGTCTTACCGCCGCTATAAATTTAGTAGAGCAAGGATGCCATACGGATATCTTAACTATTAGCAAGTAACAATGATAACTACTGATGACTATAAATCAATATCAATTCCGTTATCATATTAGTCTTTAATCATAGATGTGAAATTTCCAAATGCAACAATGCAAATATGCAAATGAATACAAATAATTTTAATCCAAATAAATGAATGAGGGACTTTAAACGGCTGATGGATTGATGGGTGATTAATATTTGATAAAAATATATTTTTAACATTTTTCGATGATAATCTGTGTATTGGAGGAAACGACGAACCTTTTCTAGGAAACAGTCGCTTATCGTTTACTCATTCGCGGTAAAACAAGTCGGTTATTCACGGGTTTCAACATGACATGCATAGAGGTTTATGTTAACTTGTTGCATTCTCTCAACATACAAAACAAGTGGACCCCGGAAACACTGAGCATCGTGACACACGTGCTGCCTTTACTAAATTCCATGAAATTATTCTTGCATAATACCATCACTACCAACTTAGAAGGAACTTAGCCTTCCATACAATTTCTATCTTGAATTAGTTGCACAAAAGGTCCACTTAACATGGGCATTTGCCACCTTAACTTGGTACACAAAGATCTACAATTTTCTTTAAATTAGAGTTGTTTTAAAGGTCTATGTAATCTGGTAATTGTGACCAATGTAATCAGCTCCTTCAACTCTAAAAGGTCCGTTTGAGGATAAAGAGGTATTGGAGGTCAATCTGAACTGGTGATCGGTTCAAATAGGACCTTCGTAGAAGAGGGGAAGTTTGGAAAGCTTTATTAAGTGCACGTGCTTATGCATATAATTGCAACTGAACATGTTTATAGCAATGCGCATGTACGGAATATGAAATATTGTTACTTAGATTTAGGACCTCAAAATTAATATAGACCAAGATCCAATTGCTCCATTAGTGTAAGTTATCGTTGTAAGTATATATTTTTAAAACAAGTGATGTGTTATAGAGTTGTTTTTGCTGTTTCTTCTCCATAATAAACCATCAGATGGAGTGGTCGTAGCTTATTGACTCTAAAAAAATATTGTAATAAATCTACTTTGACTTTTTTCTTGGTTTGATTTGATAGAATTGTATATATCAACCAATCCAATTCTCCTTTAGTCCATTGAAAAGTTACATTTGGGGTGGCGTTTTTTAGAGGACGCAATTTTATTTTTTGAAGTGTAGGGGGGGTCAGTGTAAAGCTAAAACCAAGTTTGTGCGGTCGCCACTCTTATTCCACGGCCGCCATCTTGAAAATAGGGGTTGAAATGGTTTTTGCGATATATCTCTTAAACAATCTATCAGATAAAAAAAATGTAAACGTTTTCTATTGCTAATTAAATTCTCTACAACTTTGGTTCTGTAACTTTTTGTCGAAGAATTATAAATAAAAAAGTTATAAGCGAAAATGTTAAGAAAATCGAGAAAAAAATATATTTTTCGATATAACTTTTTTTTATATCATTTTACGAAAAAATGATATTAGACCATTTTTGTAGATCGTTTTTTGAGGAACAACTTTTATAAGCAACATTTTTTTATTAAGTTAATAGCTAAGGTTTTACAGCGCTCTGAAGTGAGTACTATTTTGCAGCACTCTTAACTATACATGTATTATACGTGTGTACTAATAATGTGTCATCAGTTATTTTTTTATTTTTTTTATTTTGTTATTATATTTTTTTAATTATTAATTTGGCAATATTATAAAAAAAAGTCATATCGATAAATATATTTTTTTTCTCGAATTATTAAGGTGGAAAATATTAAGGTGGGTCCCCATACAATAAACGTGTTTGTTATAGATGATGATACGGAACCCTTCGTGCTCCAGTCCGACTCGCGCTTGGCCGATTTTTTAATGTTATAGCCTATGTCACTGCAAAACAAACATACATACAAACTTACATACGTACATACATACATAAGCTCCATAAATATTACCCTCCTTCTGCCGCTGTCGGGTGAAAATAGGTGAAATCTAATTAGTTAGTTACCTTCAGTATTTACCAAAAGTTAAGCATAATTAGCACAAAACGGAGTCAGTCACGTGCCGTATCGCTAACAGCTGCGGAACAAAGTTTTACACGACAGCAGCCAAATTGGAATACTCTGATGCAGGTTATTTTCCAAAGGTATAATGTATATTGACAATGAAGCTTGTGGCAAAATTCGCTTTGGAGTGTGGTGGATATAAACATACACGTTTCTACACTCATAGCCCCACAGTAGGATTTTCTCTTGTGTCGTGGGTGTCATGGACACACAAAGACGATTACACCAACACCCAGAACTTTGCATAGAACAGGGGTTCTATGTAAATTCGATCACAGATGCGTTGCTACTCCCGAGGACTGAGATAGTCCCCTCATATAAAAGTGAGCCGACAACCACACCCTTCCAATTCTTGCGTTTCGGTGGAAGGGTGTGGTTGCCGGCTCACTTATATATAAGACGACCATCTCAGTCCTCGGGAGAAGCATCGCATCTGTGATCGACTTCAGTTAGAATCCCTGTTCTATATGAAGTTGCTTATAGATGTCCATGGGTGGCAACAACCACTTACCATCAGGTGGGCTGCATGCTCCTTTGTTACTTCATTCTAAAAAAACCTCTATATGCACCTTCGACCAAATATTTGATCGCAGATAAGCACACAAACACATAAATCTGAAAATGGAAAAGCCATGTAGCTGTTATCGCCACTATTTCTGAAGTTATTGAAAACGGGTGCATCTTATATCAACATAAATGCTATTTATACGTCTGGAGTGTTGCACTAGCTTCTGCAACAGGCTATTCTTATATGACTTAATGAAATGAACATTGATTAACGGACAACGGACAATGTAAGCTTTGGATATAAAATATAAAGCACCTACTCATATATGTACCTATATATTTCCACCATTTTTAAAAACCTTTATCATATACATAATTGTAGTATGTATCAATCAATAGACTAAGTCAGGGGTCGGCAACCTTTTGAGTCGGAAGAGATAAAAATTACAAAATTTCAAAGTTTAAAAAAAGCCTATTTTTTTTCTTGGCAACAATAAATAGCCCATTTAATCTAATTTTATTTATTATACCATCGCTATATTTATTTCCAGCGTGAAGCAGTTCCTTCGTTTCGGTGGAATGGTATGTTTGCCGGCTCATTTCGTATGAAACGTCCATCTTTGCCTTGGGAGTAGCAACGAATCTGTGATTGACTACAGATAGAATCCTTGTTCTATGTGAAGTTGCTCACTGGCGCTTCAAGATGATACAATGGCGCATCATGTACGGCAGTAAATTACCGTTAGGTGGACCGAATGCTCGTCCACCTAACGGTAATATGAAAAATATAGATATAACAAGCACCTATATTTCTGCCACTAAAACCTATTATGATGGCCAATCAAAAACATATCACGCGATTGTGTGTCTACTAAGTGATTACAATAAAAATATCAATATCTATTTGTGGATTAAATTACTACATATGTGTATTGAGTTGCGTGTGTGTTAAGTCTGTGAGTGTGTTTACGTCTGCCTGCATGTGTGTGTGCGTACTGAATACTGTATAGAACAACTGATAATTAATTTCTTATACGCATATGGCTTTGATATGTCAGAGGTGCCTGGGATTCGAAGCTCAGACTACCTGATCTACTGCGCTAGCAATTGCAGGGGATTGCAATTCGGAAAATTGAATCCGGTAATCCCGCTGATTCGGCATTAATATGGTGGTATATCACTTGAGTGATAAAATTGGAATACACCATTAATATACAGTTACTGGATCCGGTACCAATTCACCGGATCCGATGACCGGATTGAAATCACTAAATACGTATTAACAACGCTCATATTTAAATCAATTACATCCTCGGAAAATTTCAAATGTATTTTGTGATACAAACGGACGAAATTACAATATCAATAAATACAATCGTACGGTTGAATCATTCCGTATCGCGATGATATGATTATGAGGGCCGTAAATTTCATATGCATTTCGAAATATTTCAATCTCATCGAATGCAGTCTGATAAAATATTGTTGAAATATTTAAACGATTCGTTGATATATTACAAATCATCATCCATCTCTCAGCTTTTTTGTCCACTTGGAGATCCACTGGACATAGGTCTTCCATTATTGGCGTCACTTATGTCCAAGTAGTAAAACCAGTGTAGTTCAACCGTGAAGGTAACACCGCCACACCTATTTCTAGCATGAAGCCGTTCTTGCGTTTCATTGGAAGGGTTTGGTTGTCGGCTCACTTATATATGAGGCAACTATCATAGTCCTGGAAAGTAAAAACGCATCTGTGATTGACTTCAGATAGTTCCCCCGTTTTGTATGCAGTTGCTTACAGATGTACATTAGCGGCAGTAACCGCTTACCAACAGGCGGACTGTATTCATTCTTGTATAAAAGAGTTTAAGCGGCCCTGTGCATTATGTACTAAGCGGTTTTTCACTGTCTTCTTCAGGTCATCGGTACCACTGGTCTGTGACTTACGCTAGGGATATGAAAAAATAATCGATTATTTCATAAATCCGTATTTTTTGTGAATAATCGATTTTTATTAATCGATTTGTTGACCATCGATTTTATATTAATCGTTTTTTTAAATTTCACATTATACTTCAGATTTTTTTAGCCGCAGCTTTGAATTACAATTTTTTTTTAATCCCTAGTTTCGAGTACTTTCGTTAGCTTAACTTTAACAGCTGCCTTATAATATTATATTATTACTTGCACCGCCATCTAGTGCCCAACAAACTATTTATATTGGCAAAACTCGGTCGGTTTTGAAATTTCTTTCCTCGTTTAAATTCAAACTTGGTTTAATAACCATGAATATGAAGCTTACAATATTACAACCCGTTGATAAAATGATCAAGTGATTTGCAATATATTATTTGTCGTGTTTTGCATATAAAATATCAATTAAATGACCAAAATTTATTTGTGGGGCTAACTTTAACATAAAAACCAATACAATATAATTTTCATAAAATATAATTTGATTAGGTATTTGATTAAAAAAATCGATGAATACAAAAATCGATTTTTCTTCAGTCAAGTCCATCCCTAATTATGCACAGATTACTGAAATTTAGGGATGCCATAATTATTAATTTACCATAGACTGTATCCAACAGTGTAAGTGTTGTCTAAAACTTTTATCAGACAAGTATGTATATAATTTATAAAATAATATAATTCTAGTATTATTCAATTTCCAGGTTTTATAATATTTTATACTAGATTTTTCTTTATTTTATCAGCTTTCAGCATTATGATGATTGTTCTGTTTTATCTGTGCACGTATTTCAAGATTTTGAACAATCTGTAATTGATCTGTGACCGCCACTCGTCAGCTGAAAATTGTCGTATTTATGCGTAATATCGGTGTTTATTTTTATATCGGAAAAATACCAAGTACCGAGCGTTAGACAAAATGGCAACAGGAGTAAAACCTCGAAATGAAGACTCACAACTTACAAGATCCGATCTTGAAACTATACAAGATGCGATGAAGAGTAAGAAGTTTCGAGAAATGCTAAGCGACTACTGCGAGGAAGTACGTGACCCGGCGAATCAAGCTATATATCAAAAAGAAATGACCCAACTAGAGAAGGAACGTGGCTATGATATAACTTTCATCAATCCAAAGGGAGGTTATGTTATTAAAACAAGCGTCGCGGGCGACAGGAAAGCGTTTATAAACATCTGCAGTAACGAAAACGTCGGGAAACCGTCTTGCAGCGTTCAAGAGGTAAACGGTCTGAAAGGCATGAACTGGCAGTTACCGTATTCAATAATACCTCCGAGAGAGGACTACAATCATAAAAAAGAACGCTGTGTGGTATACGACGTGGTGTTCCACCCCGATACGCTGAGAATGGCACAGGCTAACCAGCGGTTTCGTGAGATGGTAAATAAAACTGCGTTCGATGGTTTACAAAAGACATACAATATTGAATTAGACAGTAACAACTGTCGGTTTCCTAAGTCATATTATAAGGGCATGGCTGTACCTGCTGTTATCAGGAAAGAAGACCCTAACTACAAACCTACCGATGAAGACAAACAAGACATTTCTCCAGACATGATAGACAAACTCTATCCTCAACATATTTACAACGAGAAAGTTGAAGACACTAATAAACAAGAACATTCAGAACCCCAACAACAGAAATGCAAAACAAAAAACAAACAGTTCTCACATTCCAATATAAACGGTTATACAGTTCCAAAGTATGTCATCAAGCAGCAAAAAGCAGTAGACATCCAAGACTACACATACCATAAAGACAGCAAACAGTACACTGCTATTCCTAACACTATAGTTGTTGAAATTAATTTACCTCTCTTATCATCCACTCAAGACTGCGTTTTGGATGTACGGGAAAAATCCCTCAACTTGGTATCTGAGAAACCAGCTAAGTACAAACTCAACATCACTCTCCCTTATTCAGTAGATGAAGAAAGCGGGAGTGCCAAGTTTGATAAGTCTATGCGTACCTTGATCGTAACTTTGCCTGTAGTAAAGAAAAATTTTGCTAATGAAAGCATCAATACCTTGAGATTAGACAGTGGTGTTGAAAGTGAAGAGAACTCAGGTTGTCAAAGTGAAGAGGAGACTAAAGAGTTAATTGTTGAGCTGTCATCTGCATCTGATGTTCCCCCAACACCAGCCTTACAGAGTAAACCTCCAACTGTTGAAGAGTTTCTCCTCCCTTCAATTGGTTATACATTACCAGCATACACCCACAATGTGTTAGATGATATTGTGGCATTTACTTTCCATGTCAAAAATACAGAACCCGATTCAGTTAAAGTAAAAAATGATGGGAACAAAGTATATATAAAGTTCACATCACTTGGATCTGGTTTTGTGCCTGTACACTATGCAGCACTTCTTATGTTTAATAATAACATAAGCTTTTCAAGTACTTCAGGAGAAGCCTGGGATAATAATGTTATATTGCAATTGGAAGTCATTGGAGAATTACCCCAATCTTTTCAAATAGGGCTTACTGAAGCTGACATGAAGGAAGAGTCGTTTGAATTACCTCAAGATACTAAAAACTTAAAAGAAGGATTTGAGGAAGAGGAACAACAAACTATTGTTGAAACCTCACCAATTGTTGAAGTAACTAACTTGGGCACTGAAACAAATATTGTTGTTTCTTCAAACAACAGTAAGTATGATGAAGAAGATACAGAAAAAGAACCTGACATAGTTTGGACGGAAAATAGTAATGAAAACGGGGCAAAGAGCATCCTTCGGAAATCATTGGCAATGATGCGCAGTTTTTCTGAATCCAGCGTCGGTGATGTAGCATCCTCAATGGATTACATAAGTTCAGACTGCATCCCGGAGGAGTCTAGCTTGAAAAAGACTGTTAGGTTTAATGATGTAATTGCGAGACAATTTTACAGGTGAGTAAGAAGTATAATATAAATATACATTGTATTTTTATCATACATCTAGATATCAGCTGAACATACAGTAATTATTATTATGTAATTCTTAAGTAATTTTCTGACACTATCATCAATTATGATTTTATATAAAACCATGTGGACAAAGATGTCAAACTCTGTGAATAATATCAATATTGTTATAATAATAATAATAAGTGTCCGATCGAAACTGGTTTTTCAGCCGAAACCGAACTTACGGACCGATTCTCAGTTTCAGCAATTTTTTAGCCGAAATCGAAACTAATGCTGAAAGTATGTATTTTGGCAGAAAGTGACCGAAACCGAACTTTCGGTCGGTCGCTAAATTAATTATGCCAGTTGTGCCCTGTGAGGTTACCCCACAATTGCAATTAAAAAAATGTAATATAAGTTGAACCTGTTATAATTTTTGTTAGAGTTGATGCATTTTAATTGAATGAAGACTATACAATATTACAATTATTACTTTAAACTAAGGAGTATAGTTATATTTTCACTTCTCAAACTATTCAATAGTTTTTCTAAAAATAATAGAAATTTCTATATTAGGTACATATTTGCAGTCCTTCAAAATCTTTAATGTTAGCTGAAATAAAAATAATCAGAGTTTTACTTACAGCTCATATTTATGCTTAAATTCCAGATACAACTCATCAATTGAAGGTCAGAAAAAGAAAAACCAACGGAAGAAAAGTAAAAAACGTAGCCAAGAGAGGCGTAAAAGTGAGAGTGAAGCAGAAGATGATAATGTGTCCCACCAGGATAATGTAATATATAATTCACTTAACAATTATTTTATATGGTAAAACCATTTGCGATTTGAATTTGTATGTGCGGTACATACAAATTCAAACCGCAAATGGTTCTACGCATATTTTGGCCTTGTAACAAGTGTTATGACAGTCCTAAGTTATGGTTTGTAAGGTATAAGGTAGTAAGACAAACAAGAAGCATTCCAACTTAGTCCTGAGTGGCAGCAAAGACTGTAGCCAACCTCAGAGTAGTGAGCACATATCAATACTTGGGCTGCATTGCTAGATTTTTATCGTAATATATTACAAAAAACATTTCACCAATGACATGTCATCAACAACAAATAATAAGGAGAAATTAGTTTGGCTACTTGTAAAGGTCCTCCAAATTCAGTTCTTACACACTCTAAATATCTTATCATCTGTAGATAAGATGTCACTGGAATCGTGCAATGATCTTATGAGGTTTTTCAATAATACTGACCTTCACTATGTTTCTTTTGGTGTAAGTTAAGTCATGTGTAACTTGTGATTAGTTTCTTAGTGTCAGTATCTTGCTAACAAAACAATTAACTTTTTCAGACATCCAAACCAAGGTTGAAATCTGTATTGAAGCAAAGACGTGACAGTGGACTTGCAGATACTTCGGATGCAGAAAATGATTGCAAAAATATACTGTCCGAAGCATCATCTTACAATTCAACTGATTATACTGACGAAAACGCAAATGGAACATATGACAGTTGTAGTGAAAGTAAAGAGACAGTTGATAACAATGGGAATACAAAAAGCAACTCCCAAAACATACCAATAGCCTCGAAACAAGGGAAGAAGAGTAAAAAAGTCGAATCCATTACCTGTGATAGTATTAAACATAACACCGATCTTTACAATCCTGACAAGTTAAATAAGGGACTTTACTTGGAGGTAGCTTTTAAAAATGATCTCATATTTGATTTAGACATGTGAGATTTGCCATTTCGAATATTTTTGTTATTAACTTTTAGCGACATCTAGTATAGAATCTAGTTGTTTGGGGACTAAATATGTTTTTGTTGTTTGTGTAACTAGACATAGTTTAACGGTTTTATTTCTTCAGTGTTTTAATATGAAGTGTCCTCCTTTGTGTTATGTATTATGTTTATGATGTATAATTTTGCTTCATTGTCCAACCCAGTGTGTTCAAATGAATGTCATTAATTTTTCTGTTTAATTAGAACTCAATCTTTGGTAAGCTTACTTCAAATTATTATTCTAAATTTAAATAATCTGCTCATTATAGACAATATTTTTTAAATAAGTGCATTTGGATGGTACAAATTAGATTATGGTCACTTGTAGAACAGGGATTGGTGTTTTTAACCAATCCCTTAATAAATTGTAGTTATATGTCTTTTATGCACCGATATACACAGTAGATTAGAATGTTTCAACAATTTTATATGTTGCTAAAAATATTGTACTGTAGTAGGTTGAAACTGTCAGAGTAGAAGGATGTAATTTTTTTACATACATGAGCTGTTCAATTCTTATCAGTCCCCTATTTCAATGTTTTCAGTTTTACATCTTCTAAATCACGATTACAACATTATTAAAATTTATTGTAAAAATTTATTGGCTATTGTCATGAACCTTGCATTTAATTTTAGTGAGAACGAGAAAATGATGAAGGATATTGTTTTATTTATAATTTACGAAGTATTGTGATGTTTGAATATTAGTTTAATAGATGAATCACTTGAAATATTCTTTTTTTATTTTTTATACCCCATCACCCTTATTCGGATTATTTAATACATATAAATGTGTAAAACATACTATTATGGAACATGCCTATTAACATTAAAATTCGAAACTACCAATATTGCAAAACAACAAATCTAGATTGATTTGGATTGAATACTAAGTTTAAATAAAT
>DWNE01003016.1:0-17536 GCA_018249875.1 Cecropterus toxeus | reverse complement strand
TATCACAGATGCGTTGCTACTCCCGAGGACTGAGATGGTCGTCTCATATAAAAGTGAGCCGGCAACCACACCCTTCCGCCGAAACGCAAGAACTGCTTCACGCTAGAAATAGGTGTGATGGTGGTACTTCCCCGGTGGAACTCCATTGGTTCTACCACCTGGCAAACTCTAAAAATATTGGCCTCCTTCTGACGCAGTTAGGTAAAAATAGATTTAATTTTCGTTGCAAAACTCTCTCCAATTTAGAATTTCACAAGAAAATAAAACCCTTAATGTGCACTAAATTAAAACAATAGTCTGTAAAGTTTCAAAGAACTCTTATGTGGGAATGTTTAATTTCATAGTCGTCGCAGTACGACCAAGTTTAAGTTTAAGATTAGTAGAACCTTAATTCAAAAACGGAGTAAGCGTTCTTACCACGGAGAAACTTCAAAATAGATCTTCGTCAAAGGTGAAATTTAGAGGCGGTTATCCACAAGATGCGAAATAAAAGCTAAAATATGCTATCAAGATCATCACGACATGTTTTTCAAATACGTCGCATACGCTACACATAATTTCTTACAGGATTGGAGAAGCAAACGAGCAATACATCTTTTTGTAAGCGTTCACTGCCGTCCATGGACACTTGTAATCAACTTTGTGTTAAACAGGGGTTTTAACTGAAGTCAGTCATGAGTTAGTACTCACGAGGATCAAGGTCGTCTTTTCATATGAAAATGATCCGGTAACCACACCTTTCACCGAAACGCAACAACTGCTTCAAGCTAGAAATAGGTATGGCGGCGGTACCTCCCCGGTCGAATGATACTCGTTTTACCAACAGAATAAATTAAAGATTTTTTTTAATTTAAAGGTACCTCGTATGTTATCTTTATAAACATAAACGCTTTCTACACACATAGACCCACAGTAGGATTTTCTCTTGTGTCGTGGGTGTCATAGACACATAAAGTCGAATACGCAAACACCCAGACCCAGAGCAGAAACCTGATCTCATTCATTCATGTTTCTGCCTGACCGGAGATCGAACCGGGTACCCACTGCGTGTTAGGCCGGTATGGTGATCGCTCCACCACGCGGGTCGTTGTAACTATGAATTTTAATCCACAGATAAACGGAGTACCAACGCATCAGTGACAAAGCTCAGGTAAGACTTGGATCTTACCTGGGATCGATTATGTCCATGGATAGCAGAAGTAACTTACCATCAATTGGACCGCATGCTCTTCTATTATTTCAATAAAAAAAAATTTGCTTCAACTATCAACAGCAGTACGCTGCAATCGTACATGGAGCGTTCAACACTTTCATGTATCTGATGTTATAAGGCATACAAAAACAGACATTATTTATATTACATTAATTTTGTTAGCTATGCTTTTGATGGATAGTGGCCCTAAAACTCAGCGTAAACACTTGACTATCGGTTCGGTGATGAATAGATAACCCTTCGTAATTGCAACGAAAGCACTTAAACAACTTCGCTGCTTGTAAACTGTCACAATACCTAAAGATCCCATTAAACTTTGGCAATTTGCAACTTTTCCTATTAGGAATAGCGCGTTACGTCTTATAGTCGTAATTTTGTGATCGCATGCTTTAAGGATTCAAAAGTTTTGTGACGTGTGAGGCGAGTTTAATGGTGTGTAAAGTAAGGCGAAGAAATTTCCTGCCATGTTTGTATATTACACAAAAATCGCACTAAATAGTTGATTTTTCCATTTGTTTTCCTTGGATTTTTTTACGTTTTCTTAAAGTATTTTTCTATAAGTTTTTATTAAAGCAAACATATTTATTTTCCAGGTGGTAGAAACAATGTAGTTCGACCGTGTAAGTATCACCACCACACTTATTTCTAGCGGGAAGCAGTTCCTGTATTTCATTCGAAGGGTATCGTTGCCGACTCACTTACATATGAGGCGACCATCTTAGATCTTGGAAATGGCAACACATCTGTGATCGACTTTAGATAGGACTCCTATTCTATATGAAGTACCTTCCAGATGTCCATGGGCGGCACTAACCACTTACTATCAGGTGGACTGCATGCTCGTTTGCTACTCCATTCGTATGAGAAATAAATATAAAGTAAAATATCAAACATCTACCCTGTGTGCCACAGTGCGTGAAACACGACAAAAAGGTGTATGAAATCTACCAAAATTTAATTGATCAGCATGTCAGACTTAGAAGAGCCTTAGAGGAGCCTCGTTCCGTCCTTTGAAACGTAAGAGTTTTATGTGATAACCGTAGGAATAATTGTAATTTAAGATAATAATATTTACATAAGTCTTTTGTTTATATGTTACTACATGAATTAAGCGCATTTACCGCTTGATTAGAGATGATATGTTAACTCGGTATGCACATAATATTGACTGAACTGGAACAGGAATGCGAGAGTGAGAAATAAGAGTAAATATCCTCTGGCCTAGTATTAGGGTTATAAGGCAGTGGCAAGAGAACGACAAGCTTGCAGAATAAAGGTAAGATAACAAACTAAATCTTTTGTTACACGATTTAATAGATTTTCGCATGCGAATTTGTTCGTTTATAATATTTGTTTTTAAAACTAAGAAAAAATGTGATGGTAGTACTGTAGTATAACGGAGTTAAAGAAAGCTTTTACCATTTTAAACATAACAAATACCATGCATATCGCTGCAATGATGTTGGCAGTTATCGGTAGAAATCACTATAGCATTTTAAAAAAAATATATAGGCTCAGGTCTTATGGTAATATTAATTTTGGTGTACAGTGGAGACAATGCAGGTGGTGGAACCAATGTAGTTCGACCGCGGAAGTACCACCGCCACACCTATCTTGCGTGAAGCAGTTCTTGCGTTTCGGTGGAAGGTTGTGGTTGCCGGCTCACTTATTCATGAGGTGACCATCTTAACCCTCATAAGTAGCAACGCATCTGTAATCGACTTCAGGTAGAACCCCTGTTCTTGCTAATTAGTCATGTGATCATCTTGTGTGAGAATTATCTTTGAGTGGAAAAATCTTTTATTTCCTACAGGCCCTTGCACCATTAACGCTCATCGCTGGCTCTTATGACTATGGTCTCAGGAAATGGCGATGCGCCAAAGAATGTCTTTATTGCTTGCAAGACTTTGCTTCGAGGAATTCAATAAGATGGTAGATGAGGTTTAAATATATAAAGTACTGTTAGGCATAATAAATATTTGTTTTGACTTAACAATTTCATAATAACGAAACAACTTTGATATCTTCTGAAGAAGAGCAGAATTTCAGTGATGTTGCCTAATAGCTTCTGTAATTTCTGATTTAGTAGGAGTACCCGTGATTTTCTACGTGATAAATATTAGGTGTTACTCGCTAGCCATTGGTAGTTATAGCATTGATAGTTTGTTATTTTTAGCATTCTCGTTTTTATTGAAAATGGAAATTCGAAAGTCTGAAACCAAAGGGTCGTCCGTCGCTACCGTCGCTATAATAGTCGCCATAAAATTAATTTAAATAGCGTAAAATATCGACATAAGTATGTCGTAGACTGATCAGTTAAAAAAGTTACATACATGTAAAATTTATTGTGAATCGGACCACTGATTTTAAGTAACACAGAGACGCACACAATCTCATTTTATATATAATTCTAAATATTAACAAGGAGCAAAAATCAATAGAAGAAAAATAAGCCATACTTGCAGGTTGCTTTGATTTGGTTTAAACGAATTAATAGGAATAGATTTTCGTAGAAAAGTAGCGATTGCAGTAACTGACGGTACCCATATAATCGGATACATTTTTTTGAATACTTGAATACACAGCGATACATAGAAAATATACAGTGGAATGAACATATTCACCGCCGTACCTAGAAAGCTTTGACGTAGTTTTTGATCATAAGGCGTGAAAAGGAAGAAGATACAAAAGAAGTGCTTTAGCAAATCCTTTACACACTCGATATACATATCCTAAGATTGTTGGAATGAAAGAAACAAGGAATCTCTAATCTAAACTAATCTAAAAAACACATTACAACTGCACAAGTACAACTGCAATTAACTGCACGATTATAAAAATACATATAACATTGAAACAATAACAATATATAACAATAACAATATATAACAATAACAATAACATTGAAACAATACTCACCGTTAAATAATTGATAAGTTAGAAATGTTGTGCACAAAAATTTTAATATTCTTGATATTACCAAAAATCGGCCAAGCGCGAGTCGAACTCGAGTACGAACGGTTCCGTACCATCATCTATAAAAAACACGTTTATTGTATGGGGAACCACCTTAATATATATATATATTTAATTTTTAGTATTTGTTGTTATAGCGGCAACGGAAATACATCATTTGTGAAAATTTCAGTTTTCTAGCTGTCACGGTTTATGAGATACAGCCTGGAGACAGACAGACAGACGGACAGACAGCGGATTCTTAGTAGTAGGGCCCGTTTTACCCTTTGGGTACAGAACCCTAAAAATAACGCCATCGCCCAGGGTTGACCGGCAGAGAATGCCATTAGGCATTAAGTTTACCCTTGTAACCCTTAGTTTAAGGTGTTTCAAAAAAAATATTACTGAAGTCATACAAAATTGAATAAAATTTACAATTCATTAAAACGATTTTTATGTTTACTTTGAAAAAGAAGAGCAAGCGAAACTGTGTACTACAAAATATTCTTCTACACCACAGTAATTTGCCACTTCATTATCCTATCAGTTCCTAACTGTTCTGTTTAATTATATTTACGAAACATTATTCATCACATTAAAGTAATTGTATTTTTGACGATTAAATAACTCCTAAGCTTCACGAATTAAGCGTAATAAAACAATTTAACTTTCTGCCATGTCATATTCCTGCTCTGAACATATTCTGTAAGTTGAACTTATTAAAGCAAACTTTGCCAAACTGTTTTCTTGCAAGAATATTTAATTTTACGTTCTTTGTTATGCTAAATCCAGACGATATCGTACTTGACCTTGTAACATTTGTTAGTCATATCATCTCACCTGATATGACGTCTCAGTGTTTGGTCTAATGTAATAAGAAAGACGACCTTGAATTAGTGGTTGATAGTATTTAAAATTAAAGAAACACACAGTAATTAAAAAGGGGTAGTAACAGCGCGTTTATAGTATTGTATTTATTTTACATTTCTGCTGTAAACTTTAACATTAGTAATCACATTATTCCTTAGTTTAATATGATAAGGAACGCGCATTACAACTTATTTCCTAGTGGTAGCTAGTTGCTTTAATACCAACGCATTTGTGGCCGACCTCAAGTAAACCTCTTATATCGATTAAAGTTCTAATAATCTTTATTTATTACAGTGATTTGCACGAAATGAAGATTAAATTTTGCGTCAAGACACAGAATTAAAAAAAAAAACATGTAAATTCATTAAATTTTTTTATTCAAGGTCCAGTAATTTAGGTTCGACATAATTTCAAACAGACAGACGAACGGACAAAAAACATGCATAGAAATTTCTATTATTATCTACTTATCTCAATCCTCCAAACATTTTTCATTGCGAATATAAACGTTGTACAATCCTACGGAATTTCCATTTTTATTATACATATACATATATGGATCCGTGCGGCCACTGCGTGGCTTTAGGCCCGTACGTTTTTAACAAGCGGCGGTACTCAAAGTCTATCTAATATTTTATGCAAAGACAGGACCCGTCTGCCGCGACAGAGTTTTGTTGTTTGCACAGGAGAGATCAAAAAGGGAATTGCTTCTAAATCCCGTCTCTCGTGTTCTGAATAACAAACTAATTCATCTGGCGTTTTTGTTGGAAATTTTAATAGCAATCTGGGGGCGTCTTGTTTCGATACAAATATACTGATTTGGCAATTACAGGACAAAGGTCAAATTCTTTCCCTTTTGAATATTACGAAAAGAAAAAACAATTTGGTATGAATTATAGGTCGCTGGCTAGTCCGAATATAAAAATTTTAAATTCTTGCGTACTAGTACCAATAGCCATAGGTGAAAATATACATTAATATTTCAGTCTTCTGTGCACAATATTTTGCGATCGGTCAGCTTATAGAACTTCCACTTCTCCCATGAGGGCCCGTGACTACCACAAATAATAAGATATATTCCGTATATCGTAAGAATATTTCCGTATACCTAGTAATGAATGTCTGTAGTCTTAAGTTAAATAGTTAAATTTTGAATTTAATTATTTTATTTCATTCAGTGTTTCAGCCAGTTAGAAAATACTGAACAAATTTAAGAAAGCATTTATTATTATTTGTGGTAAAAGGACTCAAAAGTAAAAAAAATAAATTATGTAATTGAATTAAAATTTTATAATACATGCATAAATTTGTCTTTGTAAAATTAACTTGGATTAAAATTTCTGTCGGCACTTATCTCATGCGAGAATTTTATATATGTATTGTGGACGCAATCGATACAGGCACACACATGCACACAGCAGACCCAGAACAGAAATAAAACGTCTGCTCAGCTAGCATCGAACCTGAAGCCTTTTGTAAACAGACCGACCGGTATTATAACCACTCTAGCACGCTTATCGCCACTTTCAACATTTTTATTTAACTTGCAATGCTTGTAAGTAAGCTTGAAGAGGGGTGTAAAAAGAGCTCGATAATAAAGTGATGCATTGGCGACTCATCTGGTGTTGCACATGTCCGTAGGCGACGGTGACGTCTTTCCATCAGGTAGCCGTCTGCTGCCCGTCGTCTGCCTTATCGTCAGGTACAAATATAAAAAAGTGTGTAAATAATGTGTTTAGATCAAAACTTGTGCACTGAATTTAACCCACTGCTCGGCGTCCGATTCTGTTGGGTGTTGAAATACACCTTTTTATTTATCTAAATATATATAACTTAAAGGTGACTGACTGATTGACATCTATCAACGCCCAAAACTGCCAACAGCCCAAACCACTCGACGGCTGAAATTTGACATGAATGTAGATGTTATGACGTAGGCATCGATTAAGAAAGGATTTTGATTCTACCCCAAGGGATAAAATAGGGGATGAAAATTTGTATTAAACTTTGTCAATTTTATCAAATACTATTTTTTTACACACGCTAAACGTAAAAGTAAAGCCGCAAAAACTATACCTAATTAATAATAATATATCTTAAGCAAAAGGCAAAAGCTAGTATGATATAAAATTATACAGTGCAATATATGATGGGTTTGACTACTACATTTTTTTTTTCATTGCATTATCTGATCATGTACAATAACGTACCTTTCTGCTTTATTGCTACTGTTAGAAATAATCGTATTCAATTCCCAATAGAAACTAAAATTATACTTTACAATACTCCCAAATGATTAAACGAATAGTCGTTAATGGAACAATAAGGGGTGATAAATATAATAACGGTGTTCTCTCCCTGAAGCCGGAAACTCCCCTTTGTGTAAATGAAAAGCCGACATTTCATAATCTGCCATCGTTATCGCACTTTGGGTTATTCGGCAATACATAAACAGTATTATGTTTCGTCGTGTGATTATAAATTAATTTCAAATTGTTTTAGAATTTAGAAATAAGTAAAAATTGTTAAAGTATTAAAAAACTTTTAATTAATTATAGGTATTATCAATAATACCTACATTACACCACGAATTTAAAGTATTTTATGCGATTTCATCAAATTGGTAACATGAAAGTAGTATATATTTGAACTGCTCTATTTACTAGCGTTCAATTTATACTCATACTGTAATTATAATAAAAAAATCAACCCCTCCCCCTTTTTATTTATTTACAGGCGCCATTTTTTTATTATGTATCATATGCAAACTGAAACAATTCTAATCATAATGTCACATGTAACAATCTATCAAGCCTCACATACGCTCATACATTATACATACGCTCCAAAAACAGTACCCTCGCTCTGATGCAGTCGGGTTCAAAAATGTACGTTATTTTACAATATGAGTCATTTATACAACAAATAGGTTTCGCTGCGTGTTGGTTTTAACGATGCGACCGTTATTCTAATCCAAAACACCCTTCATAATTACGGAAAAGAAACGAATGGCATAAAGCAAAGCCTATTACACCAAGCTGTTTTATTACCAGCGAGGAAAGAAGAAAAAGCTCAATTAAAACGAGAATACCATGATAGGTATTATTTATACCGTGATATATGAAACCTGTTCTTTTAACATTCATACAATGTTATTTTTTCATCAGTTGCATAATTTCTTATTGTTTCTTCATAAAATAGTTATTCAATCGCTGCTTTAACAAATTTCTATTGCATCTACTATTTTAGTGACACTAAATTTGTCTCTTTGGCTTTCCAGCTACGATACGAAAAGATAAGAAAGAAAAGAATAAGAAAGGGGGATATGCTAAAATAATAAAACTATGTTATAGTAACTGCTATTATTTTTCCAAAAAATATCCTATGGAATCCATCCCACCCTTGTGGTATGTGAGATTTTTACTCACTCACTTGATGGCCTAATGTGCATATAGGGAAACCCCGGAACCTGAGATGGAACTCACCGGTGCTTTCTTTGCGTGGTGCCCTTCGGGCCCTAGGCTACTAGGTGGACAAATTCTGAATTTAAATACCACCGTGTGCCGTCTTTATATCTGAGTGCGATCGGATAGATTCCTAGTACATTAGTTTCTCTGTGACGATCGAACAACTTCCGAATCCTTGTCATAAGCATCAGTTCCAATTGTCGTAATTTGTCGAGTGTTGTTATCCGATGTTTATTGTTGATTTTATTATTCAAGCTACCGTTTACACTGTATTGGACAGTAAAATTGCCGCTCATAAAATCTGGCTTCCATATTGGTTTTGAATTCGGCCGTATCATCATGTGATCCCAGAGGCCGTTAATCTGGCCTATGAATATCGGCTCAGTCGTATTAAACCATTTGAATTGGTTTGGTGCCAATACTGCTAAATAATACAGTTGTAATATCTATATTTTATCCAAGTTCATTAATTGTTACAGTATTGTTTAAAAGTTTGAGTAGCACCATCAGATATTTTTATTCCACACGCCGCAATACCGCATTTTTTTTCGCAATTGTTTGTAATATACGGTATAAATCAGATTGCACATTTTTTTCCAAATTGGTTCATTTATTTTATGCGATGAAATATCATAAGCGAACATTTTGTATTCTTACAGTTTTTAAGAGACTCTTCCACATAACCTATTTAAAGCAAAATTTCTTCAGAATTGTTGTGATTTGAAATTTGATGAAACGAAAATGTGGCAAAGAAACAAACACATAAATGTCAAACTAAACTTTACATTTAACCCGATATCTTTCTCAAACTTTCGTGGGCTACTTTTTAGAAGTTTCACTGCCGTGTGTGAATTGCACGCACAGACACTTTAATTTACGAACTGATTATATTTTAATTAAAATAAAGAAAAAGATAAACCGTAATGTTTTACTTTTATCAACGTTAAAATAGTTATGAGGTATAATGAAAATGCTTGCACTTTTATTAAGCAACTTGATTTAAAACCAGAAAAAAATGGAACAAAAATACAATTTCCATATCTCATGCTTTAATATCGTGTTATGATATTAAAAGCGACAGAAATAACGGGTCGTATAATTAAAATGCATGCGCCATTATTTCAAAAGAATTATCATAGAAAATGGAAAATCCAATATCAAAATGTACCACCTAGAGTAAAGCAATCCCTGGTGGCTTCGAGGCAAAAAATATTTGTAAAACGTTTTTATCTAGATTCTTTACGTATTATTACTGAGGTTTTCTTTGTTTTATAATATTGAAGTAGTAAAGGACCATGTAGTCTACCTGATAGTAAATGATTACTGACGCTTACAGACATTTATAAGCAACTTCATACAAATGTTGTATCTGAAATCACAGATGCGTTGCTACTCCCGAGGATTGAGATGGTCGTTTATATGTATAAGTGAGCCGGCAACCACACCCTTCCACCGAAACGCAAGACCAGTTTTGTGCTAGAAAAACGTGTGGCAGTATACCACCCCAGTTGAACTACACTTGTTCTACCACTAGGCTAATCTTCGGGAATAGTAACGCATCCGTGGTCCACTTTCAATAAAACCCCTATTCTATATGAAGTTGCTTACAGATTTCTATGGGTGATGGTAAACACTTGGGACCACATTAGACTGGGTGAAATCAGGTGGACTGCACGTTCGTTTGCTATTTTCTCCACATACAAAAGAACATACAGTAACTTCTTTAATCAACATTGTATTGATATTAAGAACTGAAATGACGTGAGAATTATTTTATATCATTTTATTTTTAAATATACAGCAAACTAAAGTCAGGGCGATGGACTAGTTTAAGATATTTGGGCTTTTTCACGCTTCGTCGGATTAATGGCTTAAACCATTTGGGTGAAAAGGTCCGGAGTGGCGATTATGGCAATTTCCCGACTTATAGGTATATATAAAAATAAAATACGTACAAAAATGCTGTTACTATTAGAAGCTTGTAATATCTTGAGGAAATAGCAGTGTTCAGTTGTATGAACAGTCTTATTATTGGGGTCAAATTATTATAGATTTTATATAATGTTCCCTGTGGTTCCTTGTAGCGTTGGAGATTTCGATGTGGTAAGACATTATAAATAAAGTCTCTACCTCAAAGTAATATTAAGAGTAGACCGAACCTACTCAGGTAAGAAAAATAAGCATTGGTCAAAACACAGTTTATTTTGTTGTTCTTTATCCATCCATCAGCCCTTCGAGGTCCACTGCTGGGCATAGGCCTCGCCTAAACGGCGCTACTGTAAAATTTATTTTTTCTTACGTAGCAAATGACTTCAGCCAGTATATTATGAAAAACAATAACTACATCAAAGCCGCGCACGAATACTAAGTGTAAAGCAAGAAAACTTTAATTTAAAAAAACTGGTAGATTTTTTATTATTAAAATATTACATAATATAAAATATTTCTCTTTACATTAAGACACGCTCCTTGAGTTTGTGAAGTTAAGCCTGCAAACTCTTAAAGATCTACGGGGAAGCACTAACAACACTCGAAACTCATCCCGGAGTGCATTCCAGGAAAAGAAAATACTTTCTAAGAGCTTTATTGTGCAAACTCCACAATTTTTATTATAAAACCTTTCAAAAACTAAAATACATAGTTCTCATATCTTATTTGATAATATATATAAGGTATCAAATAAGCAGGCTCCTGATAGGATACCTAAAGTTTCCAAGAGATTCGTTATTGTTGGTCTAAGCAGGTCTTCTCATATGAAAATGACCGGGAACGTACTATTTTAACGTAGCAACGACTTTGCAAGCTTTGCAAGAATTTGCGGTTACCCATCCAACTACCGATCGCTAAGGATATTGCTTAACATTGTATCGTTTACATCAATGCAAGTAACGGGATTACACGCGCTTAAATATATCTACTTCCTCTACTTATTAACATTATAAATGCGACAGTTAGAACGTATGTGTGTTTATTACTCTTTAACGCAAAAGCTACTGGTAGGGTTTCGTGGAAATTTTTATGGTCTACACCAGTGACTACAAACGTGGGGCGCACGCCCCACAGGGAGGCAGTTTGATAGTTAAGGGGGGCGATCTAAAAATGGACTCGACCCGACTTTAACACTTTTGTTTTGGGTTGTAATGTAAAAGGTAATGTTTTTCGAGCATGACCCTCCTTCTGATGCGATCAGGTCTGGTCTGACGCAGTCAAAAATATGTATGAGGGGTATAATTTTTTTTGAAATATTAAGCTGGGACCAGGTGGACCAATGACCTGAAGAAGACAGCGGGAAACCGTTGGATTCAGAAGGCACAGGACCGGTTGAGTGGCGCCGTTTAGGGGAGGCTTATGTCCAGTAGTAGACCTCAAAAGGCTGATGGATGGATGGAAGCTGGGACATTGACTATTTTTTTACGGAAAACACTGATCTAGACTTAACGCATAAATGCATTAAGAAGACCGAAGTAAGCGAGCCGCGGGAATAGGCTAGTATAATATAATTACGTGACAATTACAGCATATCTGATTTGGTAATTAGCAAAATTATAATAATCAAATCCACTCATGTGTGAATTGTTTTAAACATAATTAATATCAATCAGTATGTTGTATTCCAAAAATACGGGTTTAATTAATATTACTAGAATATCCGTGAGAAGAATAATGCTAAAATACATACATACATTTACACAAGCAGTAGTTAATGGTTGAAACTCGGCCTCTCTATCGAGGGTCCGAGGTTCGAATCCCAGGCGACAGTTTTAAATTTATCATTACTAAATGATAATGCAGAATGATTGAAATGATAAAATATTACTAAGTAATCAGATTTGTCAGGTGGTAGAACCAATGTAGTCCGACGGGGGGAGTATCACCGCCACATCTATTTCTAGCGTGAAGCAGTTCTTGCGTGAGGTGGAAGGGTGTGGTTGCAAGCTCACTTTTATATGAGGTGACCATCTCAGTCCTCGGAAGTAACAACGCATCTGTGGTCGACTTCATATAGAATCCCTGTTCTATATGAAGTTGCTTACGAATGTCCATGGGCGGCAGTAACCACTTACCATCAGGTGGGCTGCTTGTTCGTTTGATACTTCATATTAATAAAATAAAATAGATAACAAAAATGTATTAATTACCTGTCCGACAGCAGATTTCGACAACACTTAGTAACTAACGTATCATTATTAGTAGCCTTTTAGCAAAGTGTTTTATTTCTTGAATATTATCTGCCGTGGCTTTGTAAATTTTAAAAATGGTACCAAGGATTCTGGAGTTCTTTTTCTTCGTGTTTTTCATTCATCAACTTAATGCATACGTGTTTTGACAAAGAGTCCGCAAATATGAGACACATTTTCTGTATGTATCAGTGCAACAGTATTAGTGGTAATAACCTAGTGCCTTTAAAACGAGTTTTTCATTCTAAAACTATGACATTTTTGCAAAGTTTGTGACCGTAAGTACCATTTATTTAATAATGGATAAAAATATTAGGAATGGTATGTTTTGAATTTTCCCGTGGATGTTACTATGGGACAAATCCTAGCAGCTTTTGCCTGTGTATCATCTTCCTACGCCCATTTACACCGACCAAAGACAAAAAAAAAAACAGAAATGCCATGGATGGCATCTTGTGCCTAAAACCACATCAGACGAGGCATATGGCCAGTAGTGAACTTTGCGGGGCTAATGGCTGGATGTAAATCTATCAATTTGAACTGTAATTCAAGTTGAATGGTGAGCTACGGACTATAATTTTAATCCGAAAAGCAATAGAATAGTTGAGTTTGTGAAAATAGTATTATACATTAGTTGTTATGGTCTAGTTAGATTTGGTGGTGAGTAAGTTACTTATGAGGCTTTCGAACTTCGAGAACGAACTTCGAAAGCCTCATAAGTAAGTTACTAACCACACCGTTAACGTTTGTACACAACCTACACCTGAATAAATTAAGTTCTACTTTAAATTAGTCGCAGAATTTAGGCAAGGGTCCATAGGAATGACCTAACTAAATCTACTTTTAAATAACTTACTTCGAATAGGGGATAACAAAGAAATTTGTTTCAGGTTCTTGTCTGAGAGAACTTTGGTTGGAGGATGTGAACATGACCGTCATTAGTCATACTTACATAGCAAGATCCATTGGCATTCTGAAGAACTTCTTGGACACTTTGATATCCTGTCGCGCGATATTTCCTGATGGCACGGAATACGAAGCTTATCCTGACTCCAATATTCCTCGCGAAGATATCTTCTTCTTGCCCGCTGTTCAGCCGTTTACCAGCTGTGCCATCGGCTTCAGAGGTGTTGGTGAAGGGTTCAGTGGTACCAGCTACTGTCCAAAGTATTACACAGCAGCGACCAAAGCCTGAGTTTGACAAGGCAAAGGTTCAATATCCAATTTTTATTGCCAGAAACAAAAGTAATGGAAAATTCAGCAATTGATAAATATAAATTAAAATTTTATGCTTATTTGTCAGTATAAGATTATACATGGTCATTGTACATGGTCATTTTCCTATAGCTTTTTGAAAAAGCTGCTTAATTCATTGTTATCGCCACAATTATCGTTTTATTATTATTAACTGTGATTTATTGGCTTCTATTTTGAAGGTATTGGTGAAATACGTTGTAGTTTTCCGCTCTTATCCAATTAAGGTTAGTGGCGCCGATTAGAAGAGGCCTATATCCAGCAGCGGACTTTCAAGGGCTGATGGATGGATAGAAATTGAACATTATGTTCAGTGGGTTAGCCCCAGGATTTTAGTTCTTATACCTTAGATCAACATATGCTTAATATGTTGGAATCCCAAGTTCCTCTTTCCTATAAACCAAAATCACAAGCGTTTAGTGTTAGGAGTATTATCAGACAAATAATGGCAGTGGTTCTGTTAGAACAGTTTAACGTTGGTTCATGGTTCTACTACCGTCGGTAAAAGATTAGTAAGCTAAAACGAAGAGATAAACTAGTATACGCTAATGCCACTCGTTAGCTCGTATTGTGATTCCAGAGACTTAAAATATCACCTTCAGAAAAATGAATCAAAACATGAATAGTTCATTACTCAGCTTTGTTGCGATTAATAATGCCGCTTTTGTATGCCAAGATGGCGCTGAAAAGGAAATTCTCATTTTCCTTTCCATAGCCTTTTCGTTGTAGTTAAATCTTTATGGACGTTATTATGGGAACATTCTTGCAGATTTTTATTTAGATCCTGAAAGCTTTTGAGCGTCATTACGTTAAAATTCGCAAGATACGATGATTAAGCAAAATGGCGGACTGCACTGTACACAAATTGGTACAATCTTCTTTTAAATAACAGTAAAAACATTTTCTGGGAAAAGCAATCCCGACTTTAGCCGGTTTCTTACAGAACAACAACACTCCAGAAGAAAAAATATAAATTGGAGATGTAAATATATTTGAGAAAATGCATATTCAATAAGCGTTTTCTTCACTCTCATTAGGATTTCGAATGTAGAAGGTCCATTTGAGATCCGCCTCCGGAAGCACCAACGCCACACCTATTTCTGCCTCAAAACAGCAGTATTAGGCGCTGCTGTGTGCTGCTTTTGTCTGAAGGGTGGTGCTGGAGACATACAAATCCGAGGCGATCCAACTTAGCCCTCAGGAGTAGCAGCATCTGTGGCCAACCTATGGTAAGACTCATCTGCAAAAACTGTTCTCATATGCAAAATATCTTCATAATATGGCAGCTGAATTAACTACACACTAGATTAAATTTTCATAAAACGATTATTAAACACTACACAGATTGAAAATTAATTAAGCAAACACGAAACTAATCAATCAGAGTAAATGAGTAAATTTTAGTGTATTATTATGTGGAACCTAATTGGGTAGGTATGATTTTGTAGATAAGATGACCAAAATTAAAAGATACTTTCTTTGAGGAGGTAAATAGGAAATTTATTATTTTAACAATTACAAAAATTCTTCTTCAGTACATTTGTACCCACAAAATGTTAAAAATATAAGATGGATTTACATAACATAACTAACATTTAGATACGATTCACGATTCTAATCAATTTAGTTGCCGCCCACTAGGACGGTAACTAAATTGATTCGATAACTTCTGAGTTATCGATTTATGGGCTTATTTTCTATGAAGTTCCGACTAAATTGACCGGTCGTTTGTAACAGCTACGGAAATACATTTGAACTGCCGGTCGATAGATCTACAACTATTTGTCAAAAAGCGGTCGATGTAATCTTTTTCATTTTTACTCGATTGCGTCACAAGTATGATGTTTTTCGGCCGTATGTATTTATGTATGTTTGTATATATGTCCATTTCTTTGGCACGTGCTATAGCCCAAATGGCTTGACGAATCCTGACATAAAACATAACATTAGAATCGTTTTAGTTTGCAGTGACTTAGGCTATACAATTGTAAAAATGACTCCTGCAAAAATTTACTTGGGCTATACAATAAAATTGAATGACCCTATAAAAACGAAAAAAGTGAGTCGTGGGACGACTTTTTAATTATCATTACAATATGGGTATCAATATAAGTAATAAATGTACCATTCCAAAAATATATGACATGTTAGTGCAATTACTATTTTGACGAAAACTTATCTTATGACAAACAATAGTTTTTTTGGGAATTGAGCCTTTGTTTTAAATACTAAAAATGTTACTTGTATTAAAATGTTTGCATTGATATGGTTTAATAGAAAAAACCTTAAATAATATCAGACTGAGTCACAAAAGAAATAGCTAGACAAATATCCCCTCAGAGGCAATAATCTTAGTGTCAACCCGAAACTCGTAACACTATTAAGGGGAGCTAAGTAACCTGAAACGTTCCAGTGCTTGTGACAGATTCAACGCGAAACTACTAATTCGTTGGTAATTTGGTTCTGTATCTCGTATTTAATTAGTGTCATGTGGTTAAGCTGTAGTATTCTATACCTCTAATCGAATATAATACAGTTATATTGTATCGCAGTAAATAAATATGTTCAACAATGTATCTTTTATGGCATACCTTTTATCTATTTAACCTGAGCAGTTAAATAAGCTACATCCAGGCATAATTTCAAATAAGTCGGACCATTGGTTCTTGTGTCACTGTCTAACACACAATCTCATTTGCATTTATTAGTATAGATACAGATAATATAATTATTAGGATGCTACACAGATTTCTCAAACGATTGATGGTTTACACAGGCATATAGGTGCATGTTAAACTGAAATCCGGTAAACCGGATCCGGTAATATGCCGAATCCGGTGCCAATATAGTGGATCTAGTACCTCTCAGCAAAAATTCGAGCGCATAAAAAAGGAAAAATATTCTTATAGAAAAAAGAGTTTTTAAAAAATGAGTGACGTCTACCAATTTGCACTTCGCAAGCGCAGTGGATCACGGCTTAATACTCTCTTATCCTGGCAGAAGACCCTTGACCAGCACAATAATGGGTTGATGATAAACACATATTTTACGATACGATAGTTAACATGCGTGGTCAAAAGGCAGTTTAATTTTATCTACGCTAATATATGAACTGGTATTAAATATGATTCAGTCGTCAGTTACTTTATTAAGTTACTTAGTTATAAATCAACAAACATCATCATCAATAACATCAAAAAACTGTTACTTATTTTCATAATCTTCAAAATATGTACTATGATTGTACGATATTACTTTATCTCAGTGATTTAAATATTCTAGAATTTTGGAATGAAATCAAATAAAAAGTTTTCGTAACGCAGTTATTTATAAAGATTTTATTAAACTTCATTCCAAATTTAAATCACTGCGAATATTAAAAATAAAAATTTCGCTTTTTTAGTTTTTAGTCTTAACCTTGCGACGGTCACATTGACATCATCTGCTTAACTTTCTTAAATTTAATTAAAAATCTAGGCGTAACCAACACTTTCATAAAATACTCGTACCTACTGCATATCGCATACATTTTGTAATATTGTAGATAATACGATATACACAATTCAGAATTTACGAGTTTTGTATGACAAAGTTATTTT
>DWNE01003015.1:0-17537 GCA_018249875.1 Cecropterus toxeus | reverse complement strand
AAGATCTAAGGCTAATGCATGCAGATTAGAACAGCCGTGAGGACTAAGAGAGAAATACAGAGAAAGGCTACAGAATAAAACAAATAATACTAATTACAATAGATGCAGTGCAACCCATAATACTATGTATGATGATATATCCGAGTCATCGGCAGAGACGGAACACGTGTCGTGCGGTCGAGCCATCTGCGTCCGAGGAAGGAATGTGCGGATGTTTTGGTCCTGTTCATCCGCAAATAGAGTAATCCTCGCATTCTTAGCAATCGATCGTAATAAAACTGACAAGGAAAATAAGAGTTTTGCTATAGATCCATATTATTTTGTATACAAATGGAAGAGATCCGAGTTATCGAGTGAATCCGTTAAAAAACATTTCTTGTAAAGTCTGTAATCAAATTATGAAATTATAATTACATTTAGATACGTTTTAGCGATATTAAGACTATAATTTGATTTAATTTCTGTACATTTGTACAAACACATAATAATAGTAACATTGGTATTGATTGTGTAATTCTGTGGTTATTAATTTTGAATAAAAACTGAATTCATCAAAATCATTTAACCTAAACAGTTTTCGATCTTAACGTTCTTTATTGGAATATACATTGGGATAATACAGCTGAATAAATAAAAACGTTTAGTCATATCAAATTTCTTAATTACTATGGAAGGGATCATACTCAGATTTGAATAAAAATATCATTCAATTTTACAGTTCAATGTTATTTACAAAAAAAGAGTTAGAACAAAAATATCTACCAAAACATTTAGTGATAGCAACATAACAGATAATTAGTTAACCGATAAGATTCTCGTGAATGATTGAATTGAATGAATGTTCCGGCAGACTGTAGCCACGCATTGTAACAAAAACAAATGTTCCATGACTAAAACTCGCTTTTAAAGATAGTTCAAAAGGTAACAAATTCAAACAAAAACAATTGAAATGGAAGGAATACTTATAACATTTATAAATTCTGGGTAAACGCTGATTTACAGCACAATTCTTTAGACTGAACAAACCAAATAACACAGGCACATGCGTTAATAACGAAACATTGTCGAGTCTACAAATTCAAATGTAAATGAATTTAATCTCGGTCTAAAAACAATGGAAGTTGTTAATCAATGTTTCGTTCTATTGTTTCATTGTGCATCAAGCTTATCATAACCAGAATTAAAACAAAGATAGTGGCTACGTGCTGATTTAATATAAATATCATCTTAAATCTAATAAACTCCCGATGTCTAAAAAAATGTCTAAAAGCTAAAAATATTTTTAATGCCGGTGTTTGGAGTAAAACTGAGATATTAAACCTGTCCGTCCAGTATATCCGTAAGTCGCAGCCATGAAATGATAGCCTTTAATATACGTACTTAATGAACAGCTATACAATATACCCTTTTTGAATATATTTTCAGACAATGTATGTTTTTTTTCACGATAATATTATACTTTATTTTAAGTTCAGCGATGGCAATTCTTGTGTTTATATTTACTTTATAATAACTTCATAATAATTTAAGTTTATTAATTTTTGCCTTCGACGAAATAATTGATATTTCGCCTACAAAACGCATATATTTATGGTTCCCATTTTATAACTATCATCAATCATAACAAATATTCTGATATAAATTACATACATTTAGTAATAATCGTTACTACTGACGTGGATTGTATATAAAATACGTGTAAGTAATTCCAGTCATTGAATACTTAATTAGTAATGTCAATCAAGCAAGACAAGTGACAAACTAGGTTCTATTTCTATACCAATGTAGGTCGTAAAGCTATTGTTTACATGTGTTATGTACCAGATTAACGCAGGTAACTGTGTAAATTGATATTTTATTATATAAGTTTCTTAATTTAGAATTTTATATCCATATGACCTGTTATGAGACATTTCGTCCAAATATCATGTCGTTCACACGCTTGCGTTGGTACCTAAATATTAAGTTGAAACATATTGATAACAAATTAAGTCTGTTCCCAAAACCCTTCAGTATAGAACGTGGCCGTGAAACACAAGGATGTAATGTGAATGAGCCCAATAAATTTTTAGGTGTGCCATAAATATTTATACGGTTGTAAAGGAAATACGAATAGGAAACTATCGGTCCAATTACGAGAAACAATAGTGACTCATCTAGAGGAATTCGTAATGGATGCCACAAATTCCCACGTTATGTGGAACAGAAGTGAAGCGTACATTAGCCTTAAGTTAAATGCCTGTACCGTTAAGAGATTAAAGTTGATTAAAATACAGTCACTGTATTTTTTAACGAAATTTATGTATTGTTTCAGCAAAAAACTCTTTTACGCTGTTATTGTACTAGTAACCTCGATACTAGTAGAAATTGATAATATAAACAGTTAATGTAATAAAAGATGCATTTCTAAAATTCTAATTGAAAATCAAAGCAGTCTATAACAGAATGTAATAAAGCACAAATAATAGTCCCGAGGCACAGACAGATGGTACGCGTCTGGATTTTACCGTAAACACATTATCCTCAACAATACTAGTACACAGAAGTAGAAAACACGCCCAAATTGGAGAAAGTATTTGTTCTTGACACAACACCCCCACCCTTCGCGTAAATTAAATTCCCGCTTCATTAGTTCTCAATCTGGATCATCCCTAGGCGATACGTTTGAAGGCGGCAGACGAAAGTAAATAAATGAAATCGTTGCAGAGGTGAGGGTGAAAGACCTTGGCCTTAGGTGACATAGAGTTAAATGAATGGAAGCTATCATAACAAAGAGTACTGGTTCTAAAACTCACCCCTGAGGGCGTTCGTTAAGCGATTCGTTCGCGCTCATTCTGTCGGCTCGTCTCTTCTTGCAGGTGTTGCAGTTGAGTGTGGGTGCACCACCCTCCCATACCCCGCCTTTCCAAAAAATAAGTCGACCCTCAGCATCCATTGGGGTCCTGCATTGTCTTTACTGTCAATGCCTCTGAATCATAAAGTCCACTGTATATAGTCTCTAGAATACATAAAATCGTCGATATTCGGCCACATCCACATTCTTTATCTTCTACATTTCACAGTATCCCGATTAGTTTATCAGTTTAACTCTTTCACTGTAACAAACAAACAAAATCCGGAGATTGTTTATTCTGTAAACAGTCACCACGTTTCTATATGGAATAAGGTTACATGTGGTTTGCGCTAGATAAAGTTACGGGTACCGTTTGAAATCGATCCTGCTTTGCACTTCACAAGAGTTAGGAAAATTAATATCATATTTTCACAAGTAAATCAGCTACTTGAATTATCGTACGTTGACGAAATACAGTCGTGGATTTACGTAACACCACGTCCACGGCAAACATTCGAAAGCGATTAACAAAAGTCAAATCCCAAAATAAACTCTCGTATATCCTTTCCAGGTTATAATAACCGGTCGGAGCGTGCCCGGCGAAGCGAACGTCCCTTACGCCGTCTCTCACAAAACTGCTTTGATGTCCCATACGGAGCGCTGACAACAGATACTGGAACCAAAGTGAAACATTTTCCTATTCACTTCGACTAACTTTAGACTCGAACTTCTGTTTGTAAGATGAAGATTTCAATGTACAGATTGACGTGTGTTTTCTCGTAGTCCACGATGCGTTTTAATAAATTTGGGTCTTCTAATAATAAAGTTTTTAAGACAGGAAAATTATGCTTCATTAAACTTTTCTCTCCAGGAATGTTGTTTAAAATGTCTACGGATATGTTCGCTATTTTTCACGGTCAATTAATTTCGTCATATTATGACGTTTGTTGTTTAGTTTCATCATATTTTCAAAATAGTTTTAGATGTTGAAATGGAAATAAGGGTAAAATATAATATTATCATCATTCCTGTTTAATTAACAAAGCTATATGATCGCCTTATCTACTTTTAACGGAGTAATAAAGTTCAGTGCCACCAAATGTCAAATATAGGACTATAAACTGTTCAGTAACAATAAATCAGATGGCACTAAGTTTTTTACCGGCGTGTGTCGTTCACGACAGCGAGTCGGGTGGGCGGCCCTAGATAAATAAAACGGCGTGTTGGTCTGTCTATAAATACACGCGGATTCTATGAGCTACACTCGATGACCTTTTTATTGGCATACTATTTGTTGCTCTGTGCACGTTACCGTAATACTAAATCTGATTAATTGAAACTAAAATGATTGAGTAATGAGAACGTGATTTCACCGTAATATAGTAATAACGTAATTTCTTGAAAGCATAAGAAATAGGGTATTTGAATGGGTTAATAATATTTAGTAACCTACCATGCAGAGATTTCAGATATATAAAACCAATGAACTATAAATGTATAATGATTCATTTGACTAACAAAAGATACCATAATATTGCGCAAATAACGTTATTTATTCGTTTATGGTATCTAGCTGCTAGATAGTAGCATTAGATAATAAAAATCCATAATAATTTATCGTTTGATACTTTATGTAACAATAATGTCAAGAAAATTTCATTTCGACTCTAGTCCAAATATATATTCGCTCGTTAATGAAATATAAATAGAGGTATGTTTGGGCTAATTAGCAACTCTCGGAAAAGTTAAGAGACCAATCTCTCAGCAGTCGAACGAGGAACGCCTGGCGCATGTGTTTCCGGCGATATTTTCGCAAACACAATCCCCGTGCAATGAACCGGTTGCTCTGCAACACTCGCAAATCTCGTGGCAAAGGGTAAGGAAATGTAGCATTATTATAAGCGGTAAATTTATTAGAAGCACGGAGGTGTACATATAGAGTTGCTAAGAGTTGTAGTCCAATAGTGTCGATGGCGAAAAGAAAGATTGCCAAAATCAGGGATAACCTGATTTTTTTCATTATGCTAAGGGGGATCCGGAATAAATAGACTCGAATTTTTTTTTAAATAAAATATTTATTTAAAATTTTTAAGTCTATTCGTCTGAAGACTTTTTTTCTTTCTAGCCAGTGCTAGGTCCACGACCAACGACCAAAGATATCTCAATAGCAATACTTCAAGTGTGTGTGTTCCACATGGTACCCCTCCATGCGGAAGAAAAGTGATAAATAGCTCGCTGAAACCTAAGACCCTTTAATCGCTACTATTTTCAAGTTTAAATAAACATTTTTAAAATGTTAAAAATTTAGATAATAAAAATAGTAACTGCCCTTTAACTTTATATTCCTTGGATATTTCCACGCGGACGATCTCCCGTGCAATGAACTGCGCAAAGACGCGACGTCTGCCGGCACCCATTGTGTACCAAAATGTAAATAAGCGATAAAGTTGTTCCCCACATTATTTCCTGTTCAGGATTTACATTACTCTTGCCTAAATTGGAATTAGATGATAATACTCGCAAAAGACTAATTGGCGTCATATTTTCCTTACCTGTATAACAGCCAGCTATATTTAGACCGATATATAAACTGTAGAAAACAGGATGTACGATTTTAGGTCACTGGTAGTACCAGATTAATAATTTGTAATAACTTGTGTACTAGTGGTAATAGATATAGATGAAAGATTATATAAATACAGCAGTCTTCTGTGAAATAATTTGGCGACCGGTCAGCCTGATGCGCTTAGCACTTTACCAACTATTCCAGAAAGTCAGGTGACCACCACTGAACATATGATATTCCGCAATATATACGTCAGTGCCGAGTTAAATTTACTCAATGATTTCTTTTAGTATTTCGCCAGTAAAATACAACACAGGAATTGCTGAATTAGCACCAATATGTTTTTGTGTTTGGTTTGGTTTGAGTTGAACAATTTGTAGGTGGGAAGTCCATGCTTAACTATTAAAAGAGTATGAGTAGTCCATATAATATATATATATCCTTACGTATATGCACATAGCATATATTTGCAAAAAAAATGGATGACTGAAAATACCTAATATTACGTTTTTTTTAGAGCTTTAGTTTATCTGTGTTTGAAATGACATTAATCATTTAAAAACGATTGAAAATTGAAATATATATTTAACTTCCGTATCTTCATATAAGTAAGTCTTGTCTGATTAAGATGAGATTAAAATCCATCTACTATATCAAAATTTATTACAAGTTAAAAGAGTTACATTTTTTTCAACGCGAGGCAAACCGCGCAGCACTTCCTGTAAGATATAAGTTGCTAACATTTTATCAATTTATATACAGAAGAATGTTACGAGAGAGCGAAAACAAGTGGGACAACATCAAGACATTCCCTAAGTCAATGGTCTAACTGAATCATGTTAGGAACGAGCTATAAAGGCGAAAGAGGCAAGCGGGACAGGTCAGCCAAGATCGACGACCCAGAAACTGCGCGAGGAGAGCCGCGATCCCGCTTCTCAGATCTACACAATCCTACCTAGCTCTATTTTTAGCTTCTTTTGAGCTGGATTTCGTATATTGGGAAATATATTTAGGTATAGTGAGTAAGTTAGCCTACATATTTAAGTCTGAATTATGTACAAAACTTGTATGAAATTGGTTTCTCTGACTGAAAAGGTTTTAACTTCAATATTACTCTAATAATACAAAATCCTAATACCATTCTGTGTGGGCCAACTTCTTTGGGGTAACTTTTAAAGTTCTGCATTATTTATACGATGCCCATAAAATGGTTCTTGCCTTGGTTTTCCTTTTTAGAATTTATAGGAAGAATACATAATTCATCCTCCTCATATATTATCCGTTTGCCTATCATAAGTATTCAAATACACATTGTTTTAATATTAATATGATAATAAAGACAAAAAACAATCTCTTCTTGAATCATTGACATTCATTAACTAAAATTATGTGTCAAGTTCTGACTGAATTTATTACTGTTAAGGTCTAATAAACAACATGTAATCGAATAATTGATAAAATTGACTAAAAACTTTTTATGAAATTGAAAGCAATAAATAACAAAATGTATTTTTTTGTTATCATATACCTAAATAGCGGAAATCGCTATAATTTGTTCTAACAACAAAATTCAGATTCAAGCAATTATTCAATTCGATTTATTCTATTACAACAGTTCGATCTCAATGCATGCGAATGTATTTATAAAGATAATCTCAGAAACTTGCTAGGAATTACTCAACACGTTGTGCCAAAGCACTAGTCGTTTCATACCTGAATAGGCCATTGCAGTTTTAAGGGCACGTTGGAGCCATGAAAAGTATTTTTTGATCTGTCAAACAACTGAATAGGTTACTATTTTTTTCCGTTCCGATTGTATTGGAAAATAATCCGATACGGATACTAGATCCGATATAAAAGATTAAAATAATTTCTGACTTTGGCCGAGTTTAGCAATCAATTGTGATAAACGTCAATACACAATTATAAAATAATAAATAATAATAATAAATATTAATTATTGCAATACACTTATTGCATAATCCGAAAAAAATACATATCTGTAACCGCATTTGAAACCGGTTTATATTTTTTCCATGTATCATAATCCATACCCAGATCCAAATTTACATGTCCATAAGTCCATATCATCCCTATAATATATTATATTGTAGTAACAGTTGCTTTGTTATATTAAATCTCGCCGAACAATGCACTCAGCGTACACAGTTAAAAATCTGAATAAAACACAGGTTAATAGGGTTGCACACCACACCATGAGAATAAAAGGGATCTTATACGGAATAATTTGCAAATATATAACATACACATAACAAAATTGCTATCCGATTCAAAAAGTTTCGTACATCTCGTGAAAGGAGTTTGAAGTATTTTCCTTAATTGTCGAAATTTGAGTTCGGTCACTTCCTCAATGTGTAAGTGAACTTATATTAGAAAAATAAGTTAGTGATAATGTTCGCTTAGTTAAACTTCGTTAAAAAGGGCTGCTCTACAATATTTTAAACGTCTTGTCTGCACCTTAAAAGAAGGAAGACAACTGGTGAATGTCTAAGTTTTGTTTGGTATATCATACATAATGGATTTTGTACGGTGATTAGAATGTTACACTATTATATGCAATTTGTTTATTTGCTTATCTGCTGCCTATCTGCTACTAATTTGCTTATCTGCTTATCTACATTTTTAATAACCGGCAGCTGGAAAGCGATATCCCCCCAGAAGAGGTCTGAAATGTACTCTAGTAAACTGCTCCAATGTATTTGGATTTTCTTGGCGACTTTCAAATTGTTGTGTAAGTGTCGACACCCTTTCTGAAATACAATTCTTTTATCGTTAAGCCTGTTTCCAATTCTGCCAACCCTGTCAACTCTAGAGTAAGTTTATTCAACTAAACAATGGGCTCGAAACTGGTGGCAATGAGTCACGTGGCATTCTTGTGGCAACAATCAGCGTCGATGCCTTAAAGTGCCAACACCTAATCGATAACGCTGACTATGATGCATGGATTGCAGCTATGAAGAACGAAACATGTGTTTCACGCCATACTTATTAATGAACTTCCAATTTGGTTCAAATATTTGGTATATAATGTGTGGAAAAAAGGAAGTATACATTTAAAATAACAAATAAAAAATTTAAAACTCAAATGCGAATACTTTCTTTCGTTCTTTTAGTTAGTTCTCGTGCATGGGAATTGTAAAGTTCATTTCAAGAATTATCTTACGAATATACTATGCAGATTTAATGGAAATTGTATGGTAATGTTCACCCGCCATTTTAATGTATACTTACGACACTTTTACACTCAGTATTTTACACATGAGGCAACAATCATAGGATTGTTGCCTCATGTGTAAAATACTGAAAAATGGCTGTAAATGTGTAAAATTTGGCGATCCAAGTGCAATTTGTTGATATTAAATCTTTTCACACCGTCGACTTTTTTTTAAACATATTTTTTTTCGTTTTTCCGTTCTTTTTAACATTCTCTGTTTTCAGACTATTGACTACGGCCATTCTGGACACTGGACAAGTATTACCCGAGGACCAAAATATTCGCAAGGCGCTACAAACAGCCAGCTTCAAAAGTCAGCGTTGAGATGTTAGCTAATCTCGCTACAATTTGTAGTAATTACAATCTACAATATTGTGGGCTGCAAGACCGGGCATGTAATGGGTTACTTTGTCGTCTACAGAGGATTAAGAATTTAAAATACGTAATTAAGGACTAAGTAGAATTTCCTAAGAATTGCAAGATGGTGAAATTTTTTACTTAATTCGATCATGTATTATGAGAAGTAAAAATAGGGCAAATTATTTTAAACACTCTGTTTCGGAAAGTAATCTGATGACGTCCGATATACAAAATTATTGGGCAATTGTGAAACGAGCCTTTGGCAGATTTCGAAGAATTTCTGAGCCAAAGTTGACTAACCTCGAGGCGCGCAAAATCGAAGCGAAGCCTTTTGTGTCACTCATTCAATAAAAAGAAAACGCTGCAAGCCCTTACTATAAAACTTGGCATTCGTTATTATCGACGACTGGTTTGCAATATCGCGGAGAAAGTAACTTAATCGGGCAGCAAGCGGGCAATCTGTACATTCTGCACGTGATTTAAATTTTAATCTTTTTGCAGGTTTTTGTATCAGATTGTATACAAAATTTCAATGTATACATAGCAGCCTACATCCAGTGGTATGAAATGTACAAATGCACCATTCTAGGCATGACGGAGTCGAAAGATCTAATTGTCAAGGTCCTAACCATTTTGATACATATTTACAAAAACACCTACGTATTTCGGTAGCCCATTATTAAAATAAGTTGTGTCAAGTGATAGTAAATAAAATAAAAATATAATGTATGTAAAAATATATGTAAATGAGTGTTGGTTTAGTAAATACTCCTGAAGTCGGTGCTATATATGCCTGGATCACGACGTAAACTATTCCAAACATGAGCCCCGAGGTTTTTTTGAAGCTGGTAAAAAAGCTTTCAGTAACCTAAAATTCATTATTCGTTCATTATCCAGTAATAAAATAAAAGTTTATAAGTTATGGTTTATTTTCTGCAAATTATGAAGTAAATTGTTTCAGAAAGTAAGTAAGAAAATATATCACTTACATCTATTTGAATATCTTGCTATTATAATCACTGCTATCAATTGGTATAATATGTTGTATTACTAGCCGCTGAGTCTTTTTTTTTCTTGACTCGTACGTATGCCAGTTCCCACACAGAAAAGAAACAGATAAAGAGAAGAATCTTAAGGAAACCTACATGGCTCGGAGTTCTATAGAATGTTTTCAAAGTGTGAATTCAAAAAACCCACATTAGCCAGGGACATTAGTGGTAAGTTTTATACTGAATTCTGTAAAATCAATTCATCATTTTAACTTATGCTATTCCGCTTATTTAGCTCAATTTGTAAGAAATTCACCAATTATAACACGAACTCTACTACCACTTATAAGCGGTTAAATTTTTAAAAAACTTTTGAACCAATTTTTGATTTAGCTTTAATTGTATAGGTATTTTTATTATACATTTAATGATGTCGCCGATTTGTGTCGAGCTATCCATCCATTCATGCCTGGCAATTTGCGAAAAGCGTCAGATCGGAAACCTGTCCTCCCTGTGCTCCCTAGTTTCGTTAGTTCACGCTTTTAGTAGTTTCTTACAAAAAACGCTAATAATAGCTTACATTGGACCACCAACAGAAATTTGCGATTGGCTTTTAATAAGTTGTTTAGTAATTTATATCATAAATAACTTGTTTTATGCAACAGTTCCCATATGTTGATAGTACGATGTAGTAGTATCACTGCATGCATATGCAATGCATATAAAATAGTAAATAGTAGTATAAATAAGAGTAAAAGAGTATCAACAACGAACGAATCTATGTTTCTAACATGAACGGGGAATTCGACTGACGCGTTTTTGTAGACCCTTTCAGGCAGTTTCAATTACATTACGAATCAAGAGTTAAGTCAGGCAAATTTTCCGAACTGAACATTTACGAAAATTTCAGTGAATTAGAATTTTGAAGTTGGCCCGTTTGCAACACCATTTTCAAGAATCCATTATGTAAATAAGGGGTCTGCAAATTGGAACCATAATTCATTTTAATAGTTACACGAAGACAATTATTTCGAAAGCGTTCCAGATTACTATCCTTAAAAAAACAAAAATTTGTTTCATACTAGCTTATCCTCACGGCTCGCTCAGGCTGACCACGCTAATGAATATCCCATGGGGTAATGTAGGTAGGAAATGCGAAATCACACGCAGTTTTGGTGTGAAATTGTTTCAAACATACATACTCACAAATTTTCGCCACTATAATATTATAAGTAAGATGTAACAAGTTCTTAAAAGTAAATACCGCATTGTCTCCGTCTGTACATCTGTCTCCGAGTTACCATTGCTCTATTAGGTGTAAGTTATAATACATAGTTTTTAATAAACGTCCCGATTAACAAGACGCAGATGGTAACACTCAAAATTTTTTTGTCTTTTCCTAGTTTCAAAACGTGTCTAGCTAATTTTAGGGAAAGGAAAGTTTAAACGAAGCTTTAACGAAGCTACTCGAAAAGCTAATTATTATATTGAGTGGAACGGTATCGATTACTTTCCTACTCGTTTCCAAACCTTATCATGTGTCTGGCAAGTTCTGAAGAGCGAGCAGCCACAGCTGTCTCCGGTCTGCCGGGGTTTCGTTAGCAGACGCTATGAGGCCCGTTAATTCAAGGGGTAATGCGCATTTTCTTTTATGAGGTTTTAATCAAAATTCAAATTTTGGTTTGCAGTAAAGTTGCGTTTGTAATAAAAATCAACTAATTTAACAAGTCTGTTGAACGTCATATTTTAAAAATTTCCGCCATGATTATGTTTATGAAATTCCGCCAACATTCGCCGCAGATGTGTCGTATTCGCTAAAGTTGCGGCCGGCATGTGTACATGTACATTGTCAGGTTAATTGTGTTTACTCCCAACTATCAACGATGGTTAATTCACAATGCAATAGTGTCATCCCTTACATTATAGTATAGTTATAAAACAAGTATTGCATTGATGACGCATATGGCATGCTTAAAACGACCTTATGAGTAATTTCACAGAAAAATCGCAACATCTGTTCATCTTTCGTATTTATGCTTTATAAAGTTGTAAGCAACATTCCTTGTAACGCGTATACTTATTTATTTAAAATGTTATTTGAATGACAAAGCTTGGTCCATTCAAATGCGCTATCAACGGATGTACGCCCGGTCGGTGTTCGTAGATAAAACATTTGTCGGGTGTCCCTTGCGAACATCACATTTTTACAAAAAACACATGCATTTGCATACCTAAATACATATGGGACATAATACGTACTAAAGTTTGTAGTCATATACTGGTGAACTAGCAGAGAAAACAATTAAACAATTAATTAGAGCGACCATAGCTTTCAATTAATTGTACATAATGTGATAAATTACTTGTACGAATAAGGTATTCGGATTTTTATGCTTCGATCAAATACATATTTGATTGAAGTTTTTATGAGACAAAAATAACCTCTGAACTATTATATGTAGGTACTCCCACAACAGATAAGTACATAAACATATTGATTTAATTTACAGCCTAGATCACTTCATATTCTTATATTGTAGTATTGGCTATTAACAACTTTATCCATTAATTAAAGGTGTGCAAGAGTTGGTACAATAGTACCAATGAATATAAAAGAAAGATGATGATGATGAATATGAAGTAAAAGAAAACTTATAAGATTTTATGTCGTGTAAAGTCAACATTTGAAGTAAGAGTTATTTAAAGAGTTCTGATGTTAGATGAGCAACCCTAAATAAACTTTTGGAGTATAATTACATTCATGCCAATAATTTGAATGTACATAATTAAAACAATATTTAAAGCATTATTACTCTATCACTCATCAATAAAGCCAACAAAAAATCCAAGGCAAGTCCAGGGGATTTTCCCTGGACTTTTGTTAGTGGAATGATTTGGCAACTGGCATGCGTGTTGGTGTTTGTAGTACTTAGGCATTGTGGGCTTATTCCTGTAGTTTCAGGACCAGAATAGGGCTAAAGTATCCCCTGCCTGTTGTAAGAGGTGACTAAAAGCTTCCGGGGTTGAAGCGGACAAGAGTGGGAGCTAAAACCATTCAGCCAAGTGACTCCGGGAAACACCTGAAGGAACAGTGAGTGTACATGCTCACTGGGAAAAAACCACACTGGAAAAGGGCATTGCCCTTGGAGGACTCAGATTGTGCTCCATTGGAAATCAAAGTGTCCTCCACGCAGTACTGAGTATGGCCACCAGAGTTGTGTTAGTGCTACAAAAATCCCACGTAACCCAGCATTGCTTCAACAGCATCCGGTGCCTTTTGAAAGTTTTTTCCCTCATTACAAAAAAAATTAAGGTTGACCCTTAATTGTCTCCTATGACATGTACGGAATTAGGACTGACACTATTCAAGACAACATGGCACAACATGACTACTCAAATAAATTATGCTAAATGCATGTTCAGATTGCTTCATTGACACATGAATGATAGCCATAGCTTAGACTGTCTTCAAATAACATATATCCCTAAAAACTTCCTCCTCCGACAATTAAAATCGGTTTCATTTGTAATATAACATTCATAGCTACTGCATCCACTCGTTACGGCTAGAACTTCTTAAAAAGTTGCAAATTCATTTGGTCTAACCAAACAAGCATTCTTTCTTGACTTTTTAGTGTAAATGAAAACTCATTGTCAGTGTTCAATAGTAGTAAATGTTTATCTAGGACACAAGTACACATGAAATTTATTTAGTATTAGTATAGTATTATGCTTCTATGTATATGTTCCATAGAAAATATACTGAATATTTTTCTGGATTATACAAAAATCCGAGTAAAGGCTTTTATTTTTCCACAATTTAAAGGTAAAACACCTTATAGTTTTATATAGTAGTATTAGTTATGTCGTTTTACATTTGAATTTATTCATATGAATATAATTTAATTGGACAGGAAATAATTAATGGCAGTTGATCAAAGTGCCCGTTTAATCACATGACATTTCATTATAATAACTCTCAATTGCACAAAAATATATTAATTTATAATGTACAATTTATATTATTCTTCTGGATTATAAAAAAAAATATAAATAATAAATTATCTTTGTATGTATTCCAATTTTAAAATTAGTTGTCAGTGACAACTTTGTTGTACTTACTATTTTGGAAGCTTTTACACAAAATACCTCCGTTTAGGACACATTAAATGCGGTATGTTTATTTTATACCCTTGGAAATAAAATGTGTTTGTGGTGAAAGCGTTATTCAATCACGCAGAAACGCCGACAGCCGACCGCAACCCCGATATACGGTGTAATATATCATCTTGACAATTATCAGGTAAATACCACAGAGACGACCGGTTACAGCGTAAGAAGTTAATTCAATTGGTAAAGTAGGTAGGAGTTATTCTTACCTCTTCGATGAGTTCTCCGTCATTTTCGCTTTATCACAATCACGCAGTCAAAACACTGAACCAAACGTTCATTATATTGTACAGATCGACTCGAAAGAAGCAACTCTTCTATTTCATAACGAGCAAAATATTAATAAACTATTAATGTAATAATGAAATCATGAAAATAAAACAGTGCACGATACAATGCATCGCATGATTCGCGTGTTATACCTGTCAAGCGCACCGACGTACGACGTAACCCGCTAGAATATACAGATAAATAATCAACGTATCAATCAATTTGCTGTCATTATAGCGCATTACATTCTGTTTTACGAAAACATCATTGTATTCGATTGAATAAATTCAGTTTCTAAAATAGTGGTATGATGATTCTTAAAAAAATGTTTATTAATTTATAGTCACTATTCAAAATATTTTGTACTATATTTTCAAATAAATATTGACATGATTTGTTCAATTCATAAAATTATTTTTATGATTAAAAGAACAAATTTATTTTTTAACCTAGGTAAACTATTGTGGAACACATAAAATTCTATATATTATGTCTATTTGCAAATTGTATGAATGATTCATATATTTATATTTTAAAGCAAATAATTTTTGCAATTTTATTTTTTTCACTCCGTTTCATTTCACGCTTACAGACATTTCAGTTCGTTTTATAAAACGTCATCCCGTTGCTAAGGAAACCTTCTTCATGTTGTCAACAAACGCATGGCCAATGGCAGAGTTCAAAATTCTTGTGTTTACTGTCACGCTGTCAATTTCCAATGCAACCGCGAAACATTATTCATTATTGATTAAACTTAGTCAGTTAACTACCCGATAAATGCTAGGTTACACGGACTATACGAGTAAGATTAGGAGAGATGTTCAAGAATACTTTTCAGTCGGGTTTCCTGTCAATCCTTTACAGCATAGGCAGCAAGCCCTTGCAGATTTGGGACAAGAAAGTTCGAAATGGGCACATAAAGAGGATAACAGACAACGACATTCAGAGCCTCGTGTTAGAAATAGTCGGCACTAATGTCAGCACCACGTACATCACTTGTCCGGCGGACCCGAAGAAGACCCTCGGCATCAAGCTCCCGTTCCTGGTAATGATCATAAAAAACCTCAAAAAGTATTTCACGTTTGAAGTTCAAGTGAGTATTAACCTTTATACATCAATCTAATCACCTAATATAATCTATAATAATTTTTGAATGTTTGTTAAAATATAACCTTATTAAATTTTTTAGGTATTGGACGACAAGAATGTGCGACGACGGTTCCGAGCTAGCAACTACCAGTCTACAACGAGAGTGAAGCCTTTTATATGTACTATGCCGATGCGTTTAGACGAGGGCTGGAATCAAATCCAGTTCAACCTGGCCGACTTCACTCGCAGAGCTTATGGCACCAACTATGTAGAGACTCTTAGAGTCCAGATACATGCAAATTGTAGAATAAGAAGAGTCTACTTCTCTGATAGATTGTACTCAGAAGATGAATTGCCTGCGGAATTTAAGCTATTTCTTCCAATACAAAATAAGGCTAAAACCGCTGTTGCTACTTAAATCTATAGTACAAAATTGTAATACCTAACTTTACCTAGTAAATGTATTATTTAAGTCAATTTTTATTTTTATTTAATGTTGTCTTTAAAACACATTTTATACAAGCTTGTTTGTATTTTATACACAAATAAAGGTGCACAAATGACTTGTGGTTATTGGCTTCTTTGATAGATATATTTTGGAAAATTTTCTACTAAGAGAATTTTTGTTTAAATGACTGCAAAAAAATTAAATAATTTTATGGCTCTCATCTTATATTCGTCCTTAGAAGCTTGAGTGTTTGAGCATTCAAAGTGTGTCTTTTAGACATTAATCAATTGATAGATTTACCATTGGCCAAAACTGAATAGATATAATATAGATAACTTCTCTTGCTTTGGGAAGTCGATTAAAAATTATAAGTGTCTTATTGTTAAGTCTATAACAATACATAGATTTGGTTAATGATTGGATGTAGCTTAAAATAGCTGAGAGTACTTAACGGCTTTAAGGAGACTCAGAGTAAGACTTCAGATTTATTCTTTATACTATTCAGTATTAGGCGCTCAAATTAAAAACTACACAAAAAAAATGTATGTAATTTTTGCACCAAGACACCACAGATTAAGAATTATCACTACAGTGTCAAATTGTACGTAAAACTTTTTAAGTAGTAGTTTACGAAGTCTGTGCACAGATAGTATTACTAAAGACAGATAATGTAAATGTATTATTTATAGTGACCGACCGAAAGTTCGGTTTCGGTTTCGGCCAAAAAATCTAGTTTCGGCCTTAGTTTCGGTTTCGGCCAAAAAATGGCCGAAACTTTCGGCCTTGCCGAAACTAACTGACTGTTGTTTTTTAAAAAGTTTACTGCCAAGAGTAAGTCTTTAGTTTAATATATTTATTTAGTTTATACATCTATAATATAAAAAACATTGTTGCATATTTAATGATTTTCTTTTTATTCCGTTGTAAATGTCTGTATGTATCTATATAAATATATGAAAAGCGAAAGGATGCTCACTCAATCGCTCACCCACTCGCCTATTGACTATACATCGCAGGGCCTAAACTACTCGAGGTAAAAACATAAAATTTTTAACAGGAGGCTTTATGATGTAGACATCACTTAAAAACTGATTTTCTGATATTCCGCCCCTAAAAGGGTTAAATATGGAATGAAAGTTTGAATGAAAGTCCGTCAATTTTGTGCAAGCTTAATAAAATTTAGTATTTAGCTTTGTGTTTTAAAATAATGATAGATTTATTTAAGCGTTTTTACGGTTCCGTAGCCAAATGGAAAAAATTGGAACCCTTATAGATTCGTCATGTCTGTCTGTCCGTCTTTCCATCTGTCCGTATGTCACTTTATTCGGAAACTATTAAGACTACAGAGTTGAAACTAGATAGGTAAGTGTATTTCGTAAACCGCTTTCCGAATTATGTACAAAAATAAAATTAAATATTTAATTTAGCGGAAGCTCCCCTTTCTTGGAACTGAAATTAAAAGAAATAATAATTCATCTTACCTACACGTGTGGGGTGTCTATAGAAAGGCCTTAAAATGACATTGAGGTTTCAAAAACCATTTTTTCTCAAAGTCGATTGTTTGAGAGATACGCCCT